>JAGXJF010000175.1:0-131813 GCA_019208055.1 Stipa capillata
CCTCACTTCATCAGAGTATGTCTAGAGAAGCTGAGAAGGCTGTCTGTGCACCCCGGCTGATGATGACTGTCTTGGCTAGTACGACACGACAAATGTAGACTAGTGAGGGCTACACGAAAAAGGAGATGAAATGGTTAGCACGGCACGTAAGGATGCAGTCCTAGTTGGACTTCAAAATTCAAAAATAAGAGGCTTTTTCACGCTAAAGAAGGAGCATCCAAAACCTATCGGATTGGTTTTGTATGTATATGCTCAGAGAGCACGAATTATGCGTCTAGTACAACAAGTGCGAGTTTAATTAAGCGATGTCATTTTCCTTGTTCAAATCACATCGGCCTGAGTTTCAGTGGATCCAACTAATTTTGACATGATTATGGATTGGAAGCCGCACAAAGCTGTGACTAGGAGATTCCTGAAACTACTATGGATTCATCCTCCACAAGTGTGTAACTGCACGCAAAATGTCTAATGTCTTACTAGTAGCTTGCTCCACACCTCTAATCTTAGCTATTCACAAACAATTATTTTGCGTGCGCAGTGCAAGGGCCGATCGAATACCGATTAGTGGGGCTTTTGGGAATCAGATTGGACATGCCTGGTTACTTTAAACTTGTCTTGCAAGAACAGGGACCGCGTGTTAATTTGCACGGGGTTAGAATAGAATGTTCTGTCAGCAGGTTGGCTTCCTGATGTAACAATTGTGCCATGGAGTTTGTGTATTCCCTGCCAATGGAACTGCCTTGGATATTTTGGTACGCTAGTACTATTCGAAAGTTCACTCTTGCGTTGACTGATTTGGAGGAGTCACTGTACCAAAGACGGAATTCAGGAAAAAGAGGTACGACGAAATGCGGCCACTTGGGGTGGACGACCAAGTCAAAAAGTACAGAAGGCTCTGTACCACGTGGACGACCGGGCTGACCATGGTGCGCGTCCGGGGTAATTAAGCATGCCATGTGTGGCACGACGAAGACCTTATTAGGTGGGCATCCCGTGGCGATGGTGCGCCATCGTGCGACATTCTTCCCTTCGAATGCTTAGGAACATGCTTTTAGGCATGGTACGAAAATATCCAAATTACCCCTGGCTGTGTTGTGTGACTGAGGTAGTACCATAAGCTAGCTAGGGGCATGCTCGTAAATGTACATTGCCCCACCCCTCCCTTATAAGCATGATATCACCCCTTCCATTTGAAAGGAGGAATACAGACTCAAATTTCGCTAAATGTTAGAGAGAGTTTGTGCATGACTTATTCTTTTCTTGTGCACACCTAGGTGATCTTATAGTCAGCTAAGAGTAGGTTTACTGTTCAAGCATGTACTCGATATTACTATTTATCTATTCTGTTGGACTCTCTAGAAATTTTTACGTTAACCGGAAAAAAATATCTACTCCCTCTATCTCATTAGTTTTGGCATTCAATTTTTGTTCCTTGCCATACCATTTCGAGATAAATTTACACCAATTTTTCCTTCACATACCTTTATTAAATGGCATCTATTAGTATGGACTGGAGTAACACGTAACTTTCAAAAGTTATAAGTGGCCTAATAAAATGGATAATAGTACAATCTTTTCTACGTACTTCTTGATTGAAGCACAAATTTCTAAAACGTCATGCATTGAAGTAGCCAACTCTCCAATAGGAGATTAAGTTATAACGGCATAGATTGATCAACTCAAATAAAATGTCTCGCATTGTTGTCACCGCTGCGGGAACAGAAGTGCATAACGACTCGTCACCGCTGGCCGTCGAGAAGCGACGCAGACTACTAGCCGTTCATGACTGCCGGCCGCCACGACACGAGAGAGGATATATCGACAACCACGCAGACGCATGCGTCGCGCCGGCAGCAGAAGAGATTGAGGTCTCGGCAGGCATTGCCGACATCGTCGACAATGCGGCCATTTAGTACACATGAACTCGTTGGACGGTGTGACAGTAGATAATGCCTCGCCGATCAACAATTCCAAAGCCATCTTGACGTCGTGACCAACAAACACACCGATGCGCCAGCCCAGGCCTCACCGAGCAATACTGCGGACGCTGTCGATGCCGTTGGCCGTGGAGGCCGTCCTGGGGTACACGTTCACAGGCAAGGCACAGATCAAGGCGGCCGTGACGCATGCGCTTCGTGAGCCGCGTCCAGACGCCGGCGAAGGCATGTACGAGCGCGCGTCTCGAGTTCCAGTTCCTGGACGACTGCGACATCGGCGTTGCAGTGGCAGACTCCATTAACTCTTTTTTTGAAAAGGAAGACTCCATTAACTCTGCCATCTGAAAGAGCATGAAGCGATCGAGAGTTCGAGACATGGTATCACGTGTGAATGCATAATCGATGGCTGCTCCAAAAACTGTTTTAGGATTAAGATAAGCATTAGTTCGTTCCAAAGGATGTAGCAAAACTTTGTGATCAGACTCAAGTAGGACCAAAGTATTCTTCCATTATCTAAAAAAAAGACTCAAGTAGGAGCAACAGTTACTCCCCATCGGACAACCAGCAGTTTTGATGCATGAACGCCCACCGTGGACATGATACTTTGCAAACTTGCGAAAAAGAGAGGATATTATATTTTTTTTGCAGAGAATAAAGGGAGACATATATGTAATATTCTCTAAAATTGAATATGTACTCCATCCATTTCGTTTTATAGTTAATTCTAGAACTCTAATTTTGTTTCATACTACATAGATATAAGTCATTATATCTCTTCACTGTAACTTGACCACTATTTTTCCATCCCATTATTTTCATTTAATTGCAACATTATGCCTATGATTACAGCTTCTCTTGTATCAAGATATTTTTAGATAGAGCTATCTTTGTTCATTTTGCCACCCATATTAATACTTCAATACACAAGAGCTAGGACTACTTGGGCTCTATTTGGCATTACGGTGGATTAGAAATAATCTCGTTTCATAGGATTGCCTTAAGATATTTTAGCGTTCAGCTACAGCCTTCTAAACCTCTGTTTCAGATAACAGAAAAAATGAGTGGAAATGTGAGATGAACTGTTCTTTTTTTAATACGAAAAACCGTGGGAAAGAACCCCCCTGCCAATTTTTATGAATTAGTCAGAAAAAGAGTTAGAGTATGAACAGTAAGAAAAAGAAGAAGAAAAGTTTACAAATGGTCATTAATCCATGACTTAATTAAGCTGCGTGTAAGATTTCTTCTTAGCCCTATGGACAACCATGGAGAGCTCATGCTTAAACTTGTTCTTGCAAGCCTCGAATCTGGGTTGAATCCCGTTGACGATGAGATCGTTAGTGAGCCAGACACTTCATGAGCCTAAGATGATGAGCAACATGAAGAAAGGAACACTCACCTTTGTTTTAAGGTCTATGATTGATTCAAACAGGGGCAGTCCTATGTCCCTATTAGGACAATGAAGTCCCAACACACAGCAGCGAAAGGGCTCTGTAAGAAAATATGCCACATTATCTCTACCGCCTGCAGTGAGCACATTACACAACTGTAGCTTGGCAGGAAGAAGTTGTTGAGCCTGTTTATTAAAAGAAGCCAGAAAAAAAATACTTTATGCCGTTTTTTGCAGCAACTTTGCCATAACCACTGAACAGCTTTGGATAACAGGATTTGTCCAACTTTAATATGATTTATCAAACGGACTTCTCACATAAATAAGCACCATGCAATATGATACAGTACGTCAACCACAAAATGTGACTTACAAAACCAGACTAAGTAATTTCTGTTGGATAACAGTAATAATTTGAATATAGCTAATGTATATATAAAGTGGCTAACCTTAGATAGCTCATACACACTAGTACAAAAATCGATATCCGAGGCGGTTAAAATAGCACATCCGAGGCGGTTATAGCAGCCGCCTCCACCGAGTGGTTGCGGATATGGAGGCATGCATCGGAGGCGGTTATGCAACTGCCTCGGATATGCACTTATCGGAGGCGGTTCAATTTTCTTAACCGCCTCGGATAACTGATATTCGAGGCGGTTAAATTTTTTTAACCGCCTCGGATATCTGATATCCGAGGCGGTTAAAATTTTACAACCGCCTCGGATATAGATATCCGAGGCGGTTGGAATTTTACAACCGCCTCGGATAAGGTACCAGCCGTTTTAAAAAAAAACCTACCCGGCAGTGCCGGATAGGGTTTCATTAAAACGGCTCTAACTTTTGCATACGATATCCGTTTTGGCTCCACGACCACTCAAAATGAAGATGTCGACGATGCGCATCTGATAAACCTACAAGGATAGTGACGTGAAGAGGAGAGGGATCAAAAATGAGCCAAAAAGACACAAAACTTGAGTGGGGAGGGCCTTCCTTACCTTGAATCCGAGCAAATCTCTCGTGTAGCCTCCACCATATTCCTATGAGGATGTCGACGTGAAGAGGAGATATCCTTGCGGTGGATTTTGATGGGAAGGATAAGAGGAGAAGGGTGGAAACGAGGGAGGAGAGGGATCGAAAATGAGCCAAAAAGACACAAAATTTGAGTGGGGAGGGCCTTCCTTACCTTGAATCCGAGCAAATCTCTCGTGTAGCCTCCACCATATTCCTATGAGGATGTCGACGTGAAGAGGAGATATCCTTGCGGTGGATTTTGATGGGAAGGATAAGAGGAGAAAGGTGGAAAGGAGGGAGGAGAGGAGAGTGAAAAGGGGCAAGGGAGAAGAAGAAATTCTGGATGTAGATTTGAGTGGAGGGATGCATTGAGGTGATGATTATATACCCCGCGGGATTCTAAAATTTTGGATTTTGAAACTTCAAAATTGGCGGGATTCTGAAATTTCGGGTTTTGAACACATCGGAGGCACTTGTAAATATATAACCGCCTCGGATAAGGTGCATATCCGAGGCGGTTGTGTATTCACAACCGCCTCCGATATATATTCGAGGCGGTTGCGACATAACAACCGCCTCGGATGACTTTAGAGTTGGCGGGCTTCTGAAATTTTTAGGTTTCCTTATTCGAGGCGGTTGTGTATTCACAACCGCCTCCGATATATATTCGAGGCGGTTGTGACATAACAACCGCCTCGGATGACTTTACTATCCGAGGCGGTTTCTCCCGAAGTCCTTATCCGAGGCGGTTGAACTGTGATAGCTGTCTCAGATATCAGTTATTGGAGGCGTTTTAGCCTAATCACCTCGGATAAGGCGTCTCGGATGAACGATTCTGTACTAGTGACAACTCAAAAATTGTAACGATCTGGCTTAACCTTTTTGTTAAAGTGAGGATGAAAGCCCAGAGAAGTTGCTAGCGTGTGTGTCGCCTACCTTGTGTGTGGCGGTAGATTCTGTAGCCATATTTTTGGACTTTTGATGCTATAGATCTGTCTAAACAACTGTTACTGATGTATTTCTTAATTTCATTCTGAAAATAGGATATAATCCGGCCGAACAAAAGGTAAACTGTTCTCGATGGTGTGGGAACATCAGTGTTCCATTTCCATTCGGTCTAGAAGAAGGATGTTCTGCAAGGAAGTTATTTCAGCTCAACTGCACGAACATGTTGACATCCAGCCTCCAACTAAACGATGAATATCGGGTGACATATATAGATGTCAGTGATGGGCTTGTGGGCATTGAAGACACTACAAATTACAAACAGGACATGTATGGGATGCGTGTACCCAAGGAACCTGAACTCTATATTGGTTCTGGGGAATCGGCATCCGTGCAATGGGCCGTCGCCAATCTGACCTGCCGAGAGGCATATCAGAACAAGTCTGGATACGCATGTGTCAGCATCAGTAGCGCATGCTTGGGCGTCAACTCAACATATGGTTACATCGGTTACAGATGCAAATGCATCGCTGGCTTTCAAGGAAATCCGTATATCCAAAATGGCTGCCAAGGTTCTGTCTCACACACAAGTACATTTATATGTCCCAAAAATAGTAATAATGCATTTTAATGGTGTTACGGGAAAATTAATCATGGGTTTCTCTTGGAATACTTTTAAGTAAAAACGCAATGAATTTCCATATCTCCAAAACACTCGTGATCTTTATTTATCGATATCATGTTCTCTAAACATCTGTCTCAACTTATGTGGTTGCAGATATTGACGAGTGCAAAACACCAGCAGGCACATGCAAAGGAGTATGCCAAAATACAATAGGAGGATACTATTGCACTGATTGTCCTGATAAAACACAGTATGATACTATAACAATGCAGTGCACCTCGACAAAAAAGCAAAATATTCTTTTTTTTTGATGCAAGAACTAGATTCATTGCATTAAGGAAAACCATACAGAGAAATCTGGAACTGGACAGCTGTGCCTACACATTGCAGAAAAACCCCTGCTAAAAGGAGAAAACAAGAAAAAGCATGGGGGATATTCCGCCGCCCCGCCGCGCCGCGGTGCCGACTCGCCGGAACGGGAGAGGACGAAACGCCGGTCGGCGCTTGCGGACCTACAGAAGGAGTCAGAGGACGAGGACGAAGCCTCGGACGCCTCGGTCGATAGCCGCAACAGCCGTCCGCCGCGAGAGGCGGAACGAAACTCCGATGTAGCACCAGCGGCAAGATCTTCAGCAGGGAGCCGAGCTCCTCCCGACCACCGGCCTCGCTCCGTCGGACAAATCCGAAACCACAGCACGAAGGGGACTTGTGAGAGGAGCAGCTGGTGCAGATCCAAACACCAAAACTCGCCGGCGAAGACGCCGGACGAGGAACCCTAACACCGAAACTGAAACTCCACTCACCTCCCGGTGATACACCGCACCACCGGAGCGAGGACGAGGCGAGGAGACCTTATTCACAACCGGCGGCGCCGCCATCGCCTCACCGCCGCCGAACGGACCAAAACCTGCACAAGGACAGAAAGAAAACGCCACCCCTCGGCTCGCCCGAGGTCCGGCCCGCCTCAGGAGACCTAACAGGTCACCGGAGGCGAGACGGACCGGCGAGCTCGCCGGAGGGAGGAGACGAAGCTCAGTCGCCCTCTTTTCGCCTCTCCTTACTGTAGCTTTGGGAGGAAATGGGGAAGAGTGCGAAATATTTTATGTGCTCTGACTTTTTTGAGCAAAATATTCTATTAGGTGAGTTCTATATGCCAGTTAATTTCGCAGTGAACATGAACAAGACAAAGCATGACAAGATCGACTAAGGAGCATAATCATTACAGGTGTCGGCATTGGGATTAGCAGTGGCTTCGGCGTTCTACTTCTCAGCTTAAGTACAATAGTTCTAGTTCGTAGATGGAAAAAGGACATCCAAAAGCAATTGCGAAAGAAGCATTTTGAAAAGAACCAAGGCCTTCTTCTGGAACAACTAATATCGTCAGACGAAAATGCAAGTGAAAATACAAAGATTTTCACGTTGGAAGAGCTAGAAAAGGCAACAAATAATTTTGATGCTACACGTATACTTGGTCGTGGAGGGCATGGCATGGTGTACAAAGGCATCTTAGCGGACCAACGTGTGGTGGCGATAAAAAGGTCCAAGGACATCGAGGAAAGTGAGATCAGTCAATTTATTAACGAGGTAGCAATTCTCTCTCAAATAAACCACAGAAATATAGTAAAACTTTTTGGATGTTGTCTGGAAACTGAGGTCCCACTATTAGTGTATGACTTTGTTCCAAATGGTTCGTTATATGGAGTTTTACATTCCGGTTCAAGTAGTGGTTTCTCTCTGTCATGGGACGACTGCCTAAGAATTGGCACGAAAGCTGCAGGAGCTCTCTATTATCTCCACTCGGCAGCCTCGGTATCAGTTTTCCACCATGACGTGAAGTCCTCTAATATACTACTAGATGCAAACTACACTGCTAAAGTCTCAGACTTCGGTGCTTCAAGGTTGGTTCCCATTGATCAAACCCATGTTGTTACAAATGTACAAGGTACATTTGGGTACTTAGATCCAGAGTATTACCATACTGGGCAGTTAAATGAGAAGAGCGATGTATATAGTTTTGGTGTGGTACTTGTGGAGCTACTTTTGAGAAGGGATCCTATTTTGACAAATGACTCAGGCTCAAAGCAGAACTTGTCCAATTACTTTCTTTGGGAGCTAAAAGTGAAGCCAATGAAAGAGATAGTTGCTGCTCAACTTTGTGAGGAAGCAACTGAGGAAGAGATTAAAAGCGTTGCCTCACTTGCAGAGATGTGCTTGAGGCTCCGAGGTGAAGAGAGACCTACTATGAGGCAAGTGGAGATGACTTTACAGTTCTTACGAACTAAAAGGTCAAACTCATGTCATGCTGTTCTAGAAAATGATGAAGAGATGCAACCATTGCTATGTACAAGATCTGATGCTAGATGCGAGTCACTGTCTATCAACTTGGGCGACAGTGCTAATTCTGGGTCTCAATACAGCCAAAAATGCTATAGCTTGGAACAGGAGTTTGGGTCATCTACTGGGTTACCACGGTAAGGGCCAACATGTACAAACTTCACATGGATTTTGGAGGAAAAAAAATGCTTTCAGTGAGAGTTGATATTTCTTCTCCTAGGAAATTTCTATGAACATTCAGTGTTCTAAAATGACTTAAATGCGTGTATCACCTTTTCAATGTGGTCTTCCATCTTATTACCCACAAACAAGGTGATTTGCCTTTGATTTGTATTTCTTACAAGGTACGATGTACACTAGAGCGCTTATTTCCTTGATAATATATATACTTATTCTGATAAGTTATCATACTGAGCTTCTTTCGATTCATAGCTTGCATATGCATGCTTTTGCGTTACGTACATTGGTGCCATGGATAGATTGAGTTATGGATGTATTTAGATGTTAGTTGGTTTGAAATGCTACTGAAATGCTACGAATGGTCACCAGAACATCACTTGTGCGGTTCTACCCTTCAACAACTGCTGTTTATGGGTTCCAGCAAGACGTTACACTTACTAGTTTACAAAATCCTCTATTCTTCTCTCTACCTTTCCCACCATACATGATACACTGTTGGTGAATTGAAAATTTGAAGACATCTAGCACCGAGAACATTAGCTTCTTTCTTTTGGCAAGAAGAACAGTAACTTTCTACAGAGTGAAGACATATCCATGGCGTAGGGGTACCAAAATTGCTTCTAAAAGAGGAAAATGCATACATTGTTTGTACAGTTACCATCAAAGCTTCATGTATTATGAGCACTGATGAGTACGTATGCGACAATAAGTAGGCAAACAATCAGAGAGGATCGCGCCTGTCCATGGAGGATGGTAGCAGTAACCAATCATCTTTTGGAGCCGCGAATTCTGACTATTCAGTTGTTACATTTGAGATGCCATCTTTTTTGTTCTATTTTTTCTTGAGTATGTACTCGATACCACCCAATTGTTCTGCGGAACTAACTTTTTTTATCCGTGTATTTGGACCCTTTTACTTGATACAAGTGGCCGAGCTAACAATGTGACATGTTGTGCACAAATCATACACTAGTGTTTTCTGCTTCTCTTACTCCCGAACTGATTGAATTACAAAAAGTAATAACGGTATGATAGATATATAGCATGTTACAAGTTAATAAGATGTAAAGAGATCTGAACGTACCAATCTGAATAATACAGAACTCTCATCTCTCGTTACTAAGTGTGCTATAGAGTATACTTCAACCTGTCCATCAAGGGACAATGATGGTATAGCACTTGAAAAGGGGAGAAAGCGGGTCAACATGACTGACATAAAATTGGGAACCCGACGATCTAGCGTGGTAAAGTTGCGGATGCCATAAACTCTTGCTCCAGGCTGTAGCAGTTTTGATTCCTTTGAGAAGCTGAATTTGCTCTGCCTGCCATATCACCTGCAGCAGTCAACGGCAAACGTGTGACTTGTCTTTGCCCACTTAGCAAAGGTTGTATATCTTCATTTCTTGGAGCAACCTGACATGAACTCAACCTTTTGGACCGCACAGACTGTAATATCATCTCTACTTGCTTCATAGTAGGTCTCTCTTCGCCTCGGAGACGCAAGCAAGTCTCTGCAAGATTGGCAACATCATTGATCTCTTCCTCCGTTGCTTCCTCTAGAACCTGAGCAGCTACAATTTGTGAAAGTTGTTTCTCCCTCATCTCCCAAAGGAAGTAGTTCGATAAGTTCTGCTTCAAACCGGAGTCACTTGTGAAAATAGGCTCCTTTCTAAGAAGCAGCTCTACAAGTACTACACCAAAACTATAAACATCACTTTTCTCGTTTAGCATGCCTGTGTGGTAATACTCCGGATCCAAGTATCCAAATGTGCCTTGTATATTTGTAATGACATGAGTTTGGTCAATTGGAACCAACCTTGAAGCACCAAAATCTGATACTTTTGCAGTGTGATTTCCATCCAAGAGTATGTTAGTGGATTTCACATCACGGTGATAGATTGATACCGAAGCAGCTGAGTGGAGGTAATAGAGTGCCCCAGCAGCTTCTGCAGCAATTCTTAAACAATCATCCCAGGACAAGGCAGAGCTGCTAGTAGTACTGGCATGGAGGATTCCAAATAATGAACCATTAGGGATAAAGTCATATACTAGCAGTGGGACCTCCGTCTCAAGGCAACAACCAAAGAGCTTTACGATATTCCGGTGATTTATCTGTGAGAGGATAGCAACCTCGTTGATGAACTGACTAATCTCAACTTGCTCAATGACTTTAGATTTTTTTATGGCCACTACCCGTTGGTCAGATAAGATGCCTTTGTAAACCATTCCATGCCCACCCCGCCCAACGATACGTGTAGGATCAAAGTTATCTGTTGCCTTCTGTAGCTCTGCCAAGGAGAAAATTTTCGTCGTGTCACTCGCATTTTCATCGGACGATATCAATTGTTCTAAGAGAAGCCCTTGATTCTTCCGAAAATACTTCCTTCGTAGTTGCTTTTGGATGTCTCTTTTCCATCTCCGGATGAGAAATATTGCACATAAGATGAGGAGAAGAATGCCGAAGCCAACGGTAATCCCAATGGCAATACCTGTAATGATTATGCTCCTTAGTAGTGTATTGCCTTTTCTAGCTCAATATGTGGAATTGATTGTACCATATAACTCACCTAGTAGAAGACTCTGCTTTTTTATCCGTGTGCACTTCATGGTTGTAGTGTCATATTCTGTTTTATCTGGACATTTGGTGCAGTAATAGCTTCCTATAGTATTATGGCAAATCCCTTTACAACTACCTGCGGTCTCGCACTCATCAACATCTGCAACCATCTGACTAATTTGAGAAGGGAGGTGGTGCCAAATTTGCACGGCTACTACAATTTGATATTTTCAGCCTTAATTTCAGGTAACTAGGGGACAATGCATGTAAAGTAGATAGAGATCTGAAGTATGCGTATTAAAAAAATTTACAAGCTACTATTTGCGTAAAGTAGATAGAGACAGTACCTTCACATCCATTTGTGGTATATGGATTGCCGCCAAAGCCAGTCATGCATTTGCAACGGTAACCAAGAGGGATATCCTCTTACGATGTTGACGTCCAAGCACGTACTATTGATGCTAACACATGCATATCCTGATATGTTCTGCTGTGCTTCCTGGCATGTTAAATTGGCAACAGCCCATTGCAGAGATGCTGATTCCCCGGTACCAGAGTAGAGTCCAGGATCCTCAGATCTATACACCAGGTTTGTGCCATAATCCCATGATTCGGTGTAGTTAACATCTAATAGCCCATCGGTTATATTTATATACTTTACATATACGAGGTATCCACCATTGTCGGTATGGACTTGGAGGGTAGACGTCGTCACATTTGTACAGTTGAGCTGAAATGACATCCTTGCAGCACAACCGTCTTCTAGGCCGAACGGGAAAGGAACACCAATTTTCCCACACCATCCAGAGCAGTTAACCTTCCGTAGTCGAAATGGATGAAACCCTAATTTCATACAAATATGTCAGTGCAACCATCTTAAGACTACTTTGCAAAAAACTACAGTCTTAAGATGGTGGTGATAAATATGCTTAGGTCATTCTCATACAGTGAGCCTTTCAATATGTTTTTGAACACAAAATACCTATGTTAATTACACCTCATGTTCGACGTATATTTTTGCGAAATCAGCCTCGTAGTGGCGACCTCCAACTAATCTCTAGAACTTTATCATGGCTTCATCATCCCACTCGTCACTAATACCAAGGTTGCGTAGCATAGGATCAACTAAGTAAAGATATAAGAAAAAAAATAGACACTCATGTTTGTTGACGAGATTCAGCCAAAGGCTACATCTCTGAGAACCCTTTTGAGGGCATTCGTCCCCTCGCATTGAGCAACACCATCCTTGTCAGCTTTCTTGAGACCGACTTGGATTGGCTCGAGTCTTTTCTCAGGTTATATATAGAACGCCCCATTATTATAGAAGGGTCTTGGCTCAAATACTAGCTAACTATATTTTTTATTTATACCACAATTCTAATTGTAACCTATTTGTACATAAATTTGATATCATTTTAATAAATCTGCAACAACCAACGTGGTGTTCCCCTATCTAGTGCAGTTATGTGGTACTATTTCATATACATGGCCAACTTAAGGACATAAGGACGTGTATAATGGGATGACCATCAGCTGTCTACAGCACTTGATACGTATTACTACAAGTAAAATATATCAAATGACATGGATGAGAGCGAGAATGAGGAGAGAGGAAGAAGCCATAGTAAGACCGAGAGAGAATAGGGGAGAGAGGAAGAAGCATACTAAGGGCCTGTTTGGTTGAGCTGTAGCTGTTGACAAATCTGCTATTGGCTGGCTGTATGGAAAAGTTGCTGTAGCTGTGGGAAAGTGAACATATGGCTTTTGATTGATCCAAATCATTTACAATATTTTAGAAAATAAGCACTGAAGTTTCAGCACATTGCAAAAAGCTAGCAGAAGACAGCTTTTCCAAACAGCTAAACTTGCACTGCAAAGCCACAGCTACCTTTGGCAAAAGCTGTTGAAAAGCTGACCGTTTGGTTGGGCTGTAGCTTTTTTCAGTAAAAAGCTGCTGAAAAGTCCAACCAAACACCCCCTAAGGCCGAGAGAGGAAGAAGCCATCGCAAGACCTATTTAATTAGCGCAGAATGAAGACTTAGCGGTGCAACAGGTGTTGACTTCGTGGAATCTGTCTGAACTATTCACCTTACCTTTGTCAGTAGAGGCTTATGCTCATTTACAAGAGCTTGGCACCTTGGTATAGTCAATTGAACTATCTGATGAACATAATAAATGGAGTTACATTTGGGGTCGTGATTCTTATAATTCATCCAAGGTTTATGGGCACATGCTTAGTTAGCAACACATCCCAGTAACTTCCAAATGGCAAAGCTGCTGCCAAAAGAAACATAAGGTATTCTTCTAGCTGCTTCTTCATGATCGTTTGAACACACGCGACATTCTTCAGCGTAAGGATTTCTGGATGGCAGACTACATTTATGTGATGTGCAACCAAAGAGTGTTGGAGACAACAGACACATGTGTTCTTCTCTTGCCCTTCTGCGACAATTTGCTGGTCTTTATCTATACTTGCTGGGACTCCTCCACGATGGGCCTCATGGTTCATCTTAGAAGTAGTCTCCCAAAACCCTTTTTTGTGAAGGTCATAATCTTCAAAGAGTCTGAAAAGCGCTGACTTGAAATTTGGTCAACGATCTGTCCTCGGGAAAAGATAGAAGGGCTCCCGTATCGCTCCCGCTGAGCCACCCGGGGGCGAGCAAGCCAGCACACGCGCTGCAGGGCCCTCCTTACTGCTGCCGCCTCGGCCTCGCTCCCAAAGGGAGCAGGGTCTTCTCAGGGCAGCACACTGTAGTCCTCATGGGTGGCATGTTGTGGCCGGTAGGTTGATGTGCAACAACAGCAGGTGATGGCGACCAACAAGAGGAGATGCGGTGGCAGTGGAAGATGGCGGAGCGGCAGTGGGAGTTGGCGTGGCAGGTTGGGTTGCAGCCAGCAAGTAGTGGTTTGCATGGATCTAGCGTGGCTATCTTACCGCTTACTACATCCGGCACGTGCGGGCGGCCAACCGATGTGCGTGACATTTAGGGTTGGTGCTGGATCTGGTGGCTGCCCAAGCCATGCGCTTGGTGCAACTCTGGTTCCTCTAAAGGTCTGCCTTGGTGCGCGGCAGTTGGGCGGGGCCGGCTAGTGACGTGTGTTTGGCCAATGAGGAAGGGCAAAGATAGGCCAGGCCGACTTGGAAGGGAAGGGAGAGGTCAGGCGTGTTGTGCGGTTTGTCGGTGTTCTATGTGCAGATCTAGAGGTATTGCCTGGTGTGTGCCCAGCATCGTCACGGTTGGCATGAGGCTATCTGGCCAAGGGCTGCGGTTATGGTCGGCTGGTGAGGGTAGGAGGAGGGCGGGGCAACTTTGGGTGAAAATATTTTTTGGGCCTTGGTCAAAACCAGTGACAGCAATGTCCTCGTGCATTTTTTACCTTCTTGGTGGCAACACCGTGTTGTTACGCTCCTCTCCTCTTTCCAAGGTCTGGGTTCCAGGGAAAACCTAAGATGCGGATCTTCCTGGATCGAACGATAGCGATACTAATATTTTTGTATCTTTTTCCTCCTTGGAGGCATTATCTCAGAGCCAATTATAGCTGGGGGATCGGTGGTTGACGGCTTGTTCGCCCCACATCCACTAGTGTTGCGATTTGTGCAATAGACAATGGAGGTGAGCAGAGATGGGTCGCGGCATGACCTTGTCGTCGATTGTCCAATGTGTCAATTGGATTTCTCTATGCACTGTTTTCGTTCTGGCGTGGTGAACTCAGAACTGTAGTACCGGAGGGACGTCATGGCGGCAATGACGACTCGTGAAGGGTGAGTTCGGTGGTCAGCACTTTTCAGCTGCTATGGTGGGTGTCGGTGCAAGAGTTGCAATTTTCTCCTGCGAGGCTCGACGCCGAAACCGAAGTTGCCTTGTCCCCGACACGTCGGCCGACTGTTTGGCTACGCCGGAGTGGGTGTTGGTGCACTGGTGGCCTCTACGGTGAAGTCAGAATGCCAAACCGGGAGCAATGGGTGATGATGATAATCTCCGCATGCAGTTTGGATGGATGGATCTTCTCAACGATGTGTGTCGAGTCTATGTTGATGACTAGGTCCGTCAATGGTAACCTGTCTTTAGATGAGTTATGGTCTTGGTTTCCATCTAGTTTTTTTTCTAATTAATTGAATTTTTTTATTTAATTAAAAGACTCAGGTGAATTTGCCTCCGGGTTTAAACAATGATCTTGGGAGCTTGTTTGGATAACGAGGAATTATTATATCTTTAGAAATGTGCAATCAAATCTTTACCACTGCAAGCGGAATTTCAAGTCTGAAATGAAGATGGTTTTCCATCGCGCCAAGAGCAATATTATTCACTCTTTCGAACTTGGTTTGACAGCTATTTGTAACTCGACGACGACCATTGTATGTGTTTCCTCTATATTGACAACGTGATGTTCAATATGTTCCGTAACACATATCGGAAATGTGCATGCCAGTAAAATTCAGATGTGACTCTACATGTATACATATGTGCGATAGTAGAAATCAAATCTAACTCTTCATCTTATATGTGTAAATTTATACTTTCATCCTGAATTAGACTATAATTAGATACCTAACCTAAAGGCATCACTAATAGGGGACATCAGACTTCTTTTAGTCACGTCACATATGATTTTTATTGATACAAAACAAAAAGAGTGAAGAGATAGAAGATTGCTTCCCTAAGCTTAGGAAAGGCTAAGAGCAAGCCTATGTCTTTAAATTAAGAATGTTAGAAACACAAACATTAAATATAGAAGAAGACAACATTCTATACTATTGTACTATGTATCTCTTTTGCTATCTCTACATGAAATAGATCGACATAAAAAAGGACTACATTCTTCACTACGGAAGATATCTTTTAACCCTTACTAGTGTCCAATCCCCATTCTGAACGGAAGATCTTTTGGGTAAAGACAGTACGGACGTTCGTCTACAAGGCCAGCGGGCTCCATGATCGTGGATGAATCGATGTATTCATGTACTTGGATCTCTGATTACCGAATTCGAGCATAGGCAGGCGAGTTGCCTACCTGGCCAAGCTGCCTGGTGGGCCAACACACTTCCATTCTAGCAATTTCTACTACTAGAAATTTAAAAAATATAAGAATATTTTCATGGAAATTTAAGTCTACTAAAACTAATTTTCAAATTTAAGTCTACTAAAACTAATTTTCATAGGAAAATATATACATAATAGAAATAACACCATGTTTAGTGATATGTCCCTATAGTTGACAAGAATTGTTCCTATAGTTCACCAAAAGTGTTTCGCATGAAATTACATTTTGTAAAAGAAACTGATTTTCGTGGAAATGTCACCAAGAAAAGTGTTCATCAAACTCACCAAAAATACTATGCTACTCACAGGAAAATGCTCCATTCTTTCGATAAAAAGAAAAATGTTACAATAGTTCGTGAAAAAAGTTCTACTACCTTCAAAACAATGTTTCACTAATTCAAACATATATATTTTTGAGTAAAAGAAAAGGACCCTGGACCAACTTAATTGCGTTAATCTCATATTACCATGTGAAATAACAAAATATCAACGGAACATTTGTGTGGGAAATGAAACTGATAAAATATTCTAAAGTATATTCAAATGGGGTAATGATTTGGAGACATCTTCACAAGTAACACAAGATGAAAATGGATGGCAAATCGGATACACGCCTTGATAGCTATTGCGTTTCAAAAATTCAAAATTTAAATTAAACTGCGTCACCAACACCACTTCCAAACCGCGAGCTTGATCCGGTTGCCAGGGATCACGTGTGCGATCGCTAGGATTTCCACCGATCGAGTTCGTCCATCCCGGCGTAGGAACAAACGGAAGCGGCAGAACTCACGGCCCCGCGGCTCTCAATTCTTCAGCCTAAATCAATTAGATAAATAGATGGACGCCCAATCTGCTAATGATTTCATGGAATGTGTTTTTTAGCTGATATCCCACCAAACAGAAGAACCAACACTCTTATTTTGCATTGGAATATTAAATAGGCTCTATATTTGTGAATAAGGAATATGCCTTATATTTTTTAACAAAGGAAGTATATATGATGAATCTCTCATAATCTCTCGTATTATTTCAATTGGACCTTCCATTCTTCTTATTTTCTACCAGGAATCTCTAGAATCCTGATTTGTGTTTCCCCTGATTCTTGAATACGGTACGCGTGGTCAGCAATCTCAAAACCAATGAACCAATGAATACGCTGACAGGTGATAGGAGAAGTGTTACCATAGAGGATAGTTATTTCTTTGCTTCATTTCAGCTACATGCATGGGCAATATAACGGATCCGATTTTACTGGCTAAATGGTAGAGTGAACTGATGAGTTCATCTAAAGTGTGTTTGTTGGGATTTTTGTGTACCTATTTGGTGAACTAAAATGGTTTCCATAATTCCTTGCTAAGGTAAGTTTCCACTTGAGGACATCATGCCTTTTTTTTTGGTTATAGAAGTGAAATATACTCCCTCAATCCAAAAGAGTGCCGTTATGGATATTGACACATCAAAATTATTTTTATTGCCACATATTTAAAAAAACCTAGTGAATTATAATATTATGTACGGAAGTAATTTTCGAGGTAACGCTTCACATGCCGTATTCATATGTTCAATCTCAATATTGCTAGAGATATTGATAACAAAGTTTATGAAAAAAAAATTTTGTGAGATGAACAAAGTTTAGAATTTTGACTGCACACAGTGTAAAATCACACCTTTTCAGTGATGAGTGAGAGTAATGACCTTTGTCGCGTGAGCAGCCATCGGATATATACGGGATTGCCCGGTAACCACTGTCACAGAAACAGTTATAACGAAAATTATCCGTCGCATAACGGTCCTGTTGTCCACTGTGGTTGCCGCATGCATAATCTGTCCCATTTTCGAATGTGCCAACGGATGTGTTCTGATCATTTGGGATAGCCCAGGCTAGAGCAGTTTCATCACTGGTTACATCGATGGTATCCCATATGGAGCTTCGGTTATTACCATGCGCTTCGAATTCCAGCTTCCCTTTCCTGTGGCGGACAAACTTGAGCTGCATGGCGGCAAGCTTCGTAGTCGACGACGACGGAGCAACATCCCGTACCATTGCAGGTCTGTGTAGCCACCATAACCGTGATGTCTTCGTTAGGGCATGTAACAGTGCACTGACCCACCCTCGTGTTCGTGCTAAGGTCGAGCACGTACATGTCCAAGTTGCAACCTGTGATGTTTATACTACGACAGGAATGAAACTGAAAGATCTCCCAGGATACCAGGACATGTTGTATACATCGATTTCTGATTTCAAGGAGATGACATGGGAAAATGCTACAGAGATATCCGGGTCCTCGCCAGCACTATCACTGATATTGTACAAAACCTCCGTGATGCCGTCGTGCAGGAAGAGCCTGGGAGCCTGCGTGGCATTGTGGTCGTCGCAGATAAGCTCGAAGTCTGGCGGCCGGAAGCAGCCGGGTGCCCGATGCCGAAGGGGTAGTCGAAGGTGTGGTTGCCACAGCTCTTTCGACAGCCAGCAAGCGTGGCGGTGGAGGGAAGGGTAGTCCTGTTCGCCGCTTGGCTTCTTTGCACGACGGTGCTCGTGCCGTGACGTCGTAACACAGCATGCGACAAACACGGAGTGCATCGAGGAGCCTCATCTTCATCAGAGTATGTCTAGAGAAGGCTGTCTGTGCACGCGTGCTGATGACTGTCTTGTTCCTTTATGGGAAGTTCTGCGCGTTAATGTCTGCCCAAATGTGACCCATCCGAACAAGCTGTCAATCTGACCCGGTAAGGTCGACGCGACTTGTACACGGGACACGATATTCTGTCACAGTTACAGAATAAATAAAAAGAAGTACGAACGACAATGTAGCTAGTGAGGGCTACGAAAAAGGAGATGAAATGGTTAGCACGGCACGTAAGGATGCAGTCCTACTTGGACTTCAAAATTCAAAAATAAGAGGCTTTTTCACGCTAAAGAAGGAGCATCCAAAACCTATCGGATTGGTTTTGTATGATATATGCTCAGAGAGCACGAATTATGCGTCTAGTACAACAAGTGCGAGTTTAATTAAGCGATGTCATTTTCCTTGTTCAAATCACATCGGCCTGAGTTTCAGTGGATCCAACTAATTTTGACATGATTATGGATTGGAAGCCGCACAAAGCTGTGACTAGGAGATTCCTGAAACTACTATGGATTCATCCTCCACAAGTGTGTAACTGCACGCAAAATGTCTAATGTCTTACTAGTAGCTTGCTCCACACCTCTAATCTTAGCTATTCACAAACAATTATTTTGCGTGCGCAGTGCAAGGGCCGATCGAATACCGATTAGTGGGGCTTTTGGGAATCAGATTGGACATGCCTGGTTACTTTAAACTTGTCTTGCAAGAACAGGGACCGCGTGTTAATTTGCACGGGGTTAGAATAGAATGTTCTGTCAGCAGGTTGGCTTCCTGATGTAACAATTGTGCCATGGAGTTTGTGTATTCCCTGCCAATGGAACTGCCTTGGATATTTTGGTACGCTAGTACTATTCGAAAGTTCACTCTTGCGTTGACTGACTTGGAGGAGTCACTGTACCAAAGACGGACTTCAGGAAAAAGAGGTACGACGAAATGCGGCCACTTGGGGTGAAAAAGTACAGAAGTCATGGACATGTTGTATACATCGATTTCTGATTTCAAGGAGATGACATGGGAAAATGCTACATCGATGCCCGGCAAGTCGCTACTGATATTGTACAAAACCTCCGCGATGCCGTCGTGCAGGAAGAGCCTGGGAGCCTGCGTGGCATTGTGGTCATCGCAGATGAGCTCGAAGTCTGGCGGCCGGAAGCAACCGGGCCCGATACCGAAGGGGTAGTCGAAGCTCAGGTTGCCACAGCTCTTTCGACAACCAGCAAGCGTGGCGGTGGATGGAAGCGTGGTCCTGTTCGCCGCTTGGCTTCTTTGCACGGCGGATGCTCGTGCCGTTGTCAGCTGTAGCAATAACAGTGCGAGCAAACAACGGAGTGCACCGAGGAGCCTCATCTTCATCAGAGAGTATCTGGGCCTTTCGGGGGGAAAATGTGCGCAGAATGTGTCTAAAGAAGGCTAGCTGTCTGACGATGCTTTATCGGTAGTTCTTGGATGTAAACCAGCCGTAACCGGTTCTATATACCCCTCAGATGATTTTTGCAATCCGTATTTTGACTTCTCAAATTACACTAAATTAAATTACTGTTGGACTCGATTAAGGGTTAACAGTAGAAAAACAAGCTTAGGAAAGCTGATTGTGTTGGGTTAGATATTTCACCTTTTTGATGTGTTTATTTAATGTTAGCTTAAAGTTAAATAATTTTGATCGAGTTAACTTAAAGCCGCGTAACTTAAAGATATTTAATAAGTATAAGTTTATGACCCACTCTTAACACTGAACCAAATGAGGCCTAAACGTCTAGATTTGATAGCTACGCTGGATTTCAAAGACTCAAGAGTCAGTCAACGAGAGAGCGAAGTATTGCTAAGCAGTGACCGCGCTCCAAATATCTAAATCAATTTGTGGGAACCACAAAAATTCTTCATAACATAACGTTACTTTCAGGACAGCTATACCGCGCGCTGGCCACGCTATTATAACGCACCATGGAGGGCAGTTTGTCGATCAGTTCAACCTGAATGGGAGGGTGTCCTTGTAAAATTGTTAGACAATTAAATATTAGTCCCGTTTCAAAATATAGAGAATGTTTATATTTAGCACCGAAACGTAGATTTTCTGTCAAAAAATGTGCTCCGGTGCTGTGTGACACGGGCGTTTGAAGAGACTAATTAAGGACCTGTTTGAAATTCAAGAAAAAACCACAATAACATGATGCATGTCAGGCCTTCTGTAATCCCAGGAACATTTCAACAGCGCATTCAAATTTCAAATAAGAAAATCAAGAAATCCAAACAGAGATTTGTTGGGAGTTTTATATTACTTTTGGGGAATCCTCCACGACGCCACGGACGAGGTACCCCCAACCTCAAGATAGGGATATTATCCTAATTTATCGGTCAAAATCCTTGCAGGTCACAGGAGTACGTCTGAGCGAGGCACGTCCAGATGAGGTGCGAGGCCCATCCGAACGAGGTGACGAGGCGCGTTCGGACAAGGTGTGCCCAGGCGAGGCACATTCAGGCAGGCCGGCGAGGTACGTCAAACGATGCACAGCGAAAGGGTGGATCAAGCGCAAGGGTCCCACTGAGGAGGTGCGGAGCTGGTTGGTGATCCGTACCAGTGAAGCCTTCTACGTCAACGAGGAGTATCTAAGTAGATTCCGCCGAATGTGTTAGCTAGAGGCGAGGAGGAAATAGTGAAACTATCACAGACGTTGTAGCGAGATGGGAATAGAACCGTAAACTGTCTAGGGGCAAAGATATATACGTACTTAGGGATCGACCTCACCTATAAAAGGGAGGTGACCCTTCCCATTCTAGGGACGATGATACAAAAAATTTAGAAGTAGCTTGCTGTTAGTTTCTATTACTGTTTTTCACATTAATATTTTGGAAGAAGTCCAGAGGGACGGTAGCAAGCGTAAAAACTAGCTAGCAACTCATCCCCTTAGCATCTCGACCATCAGAACCGGGATGCCTTAAGTTTACTGTCAAGATGACTTTACTGACAGTTAGTTTTATCGGGAGTTATAAACTTATGGATCTATACGATGCTCGTCGTGTACTCTTCACGGCAGGATGGCCAACGGCCGTGATAGTGTCCAAGACTTGGTGCAGAGTGTGGAGAACTTGTTTGGAAGGGACGAGAGGTCCCGATCGAATCCACGCGGGATTAAAAATGTTCGTCCAAAATCATGTGTGTGCCTGAAACGTTTTGACGTCCTTAGTCAAACTCGTATAACACCTGTCAAAAATTGTGCCGTTATGTACACATCGTACTTATGTTTGATAGATACAGATGGACCACGTCCAAGTCCAAGCAATATTTTCATCATGAGAAAGGTTAGTTACTCAGGCTCAGTTTTGCGGTTGATTCGTTGTGTTGTCTCTATTGTTTAAGTTGCCGTAGAAAAGAGGTAACAAAATGAGAGCCCTTTTGTGGAGCCGTGGAGTTATAGGCGCATGACTCCACACGTCGAGATTTAAATTCTGGTGCTTATATTTACATCAGTAGGAATTTAGTGAGATTCGTGGATTTATCTCCAGTCTCCGTCATTAGTAGCGTATGATTAGAGGACACGACCACATGGGTGTGTGCGTATTGTGTGTGCATAGTAGTGTGTGTTTGCCCGTGTGCGTCATCTTAATTTGTAATCATCAAAAGATGTAGTACAATATCTATAAGAAGTTGTTTCACAGTTATGCTTGCTAAATATTTTCCCGACCGCTACTATAAGACCTTGGTCTTAGAGTTGGTTCAACATATGTATATTTATGTTCTAGATGTAGTACCTCTGGATTAACCATTTTACATGAAATAATGATGAAAGTGTAAGAGGGATACTCTATATACGTGAGTCCACTCTACAGGTGAGCTTGGCATTAAATGAATTGGGCTGAGATGTTACAACTATTCCCTCTAATAAAAAATATAAGTAGTTTTAAAGTATGTTATTAGGTTTGATCATTGATATCGAAAGAGCGACATCAAATTAGTATTATTAAATTTATTATTAAATATACTTTTGTAGTGTATAATTATTTTTATATAAATTTTTAAAGCAATTGATGGTCTATGTGTCACATTAACCTCGACCTTGCAGATGGTGACATATCTGGGATCGGAGGGGTTAATATCTTCTACGGAAGCTCATATGAAGAATACAATATCAAACTAATATCTTCACAATCGATGGCTGCCAAAGAAATTTCGTGCTCTCACCACTAACATCTTGTGCGGAAACTCAGACCACCAATAGTAGTTTTAATGTGTATTACCCTACAGCGTCCATCAAATAATCATTCTGTAGTGTACCTGTCTCATTTTTTCGCAGTTTGGATGTTCATGTACTGTGGATAATAACCTTCGTAAATATTTTCAACATATTACACATCAACTTAGTAGCATTTTTCACCAAAAGGAGGAGAGAAAATAAATACTTCCTAACGGTCCAGGACCCGCAAGATGAGGTTTAACCATGCGTAGGGGTGGATATATAACTCGAAACTCGAGAGTTAAACGAGTACTCCGAAACTCGACTCGACTTGGCTCGAACTCGGTTCTTAACGAGTCGAGTCGAGTTGGACTTTTAAATCGTTAAACGAGCCGAGTTACCGAGTACTCGAGCTACTCGTTTAACCCGTTTACTTGGAAAGCCCGAAAAAATCTGGCAGTCTGCCAACAACATTCGGCCCAACTTCTCAATTCGGTCCAACATTCGGCCCAACTTTTATTGGCTGCTGCATGGGCACGTCTTAACGAGTAATTATCGAGTTAAACGAGCTACTCGAGTAATTAACGAGTCGAGCCGAGTTCGTATTTTAGCTCATTTCGTTAACGAGTCGAGTCGAGTTGGCTCGTTAACTTAACGAGTATTTACGAGTCGAGTCGAGTCACTACCTCAAAAAACACTTTTGCTGAACCATCTTCGCTGACGGGTACGGAATACCCGTCAGTAGTACTCATCTCCACTGACGGGCCGTTAGGGAACCGTCAGTGGAGATGAGTGCGGAACGTTTAGATTCAGCAGAAAAAGTCACCACTGACGGGCCCAAAATTTGGCCCGTCAGTGATGACGATAGCACCACTGACAACCTATATCACTGACGGGCACAAAGTTTGACCCGTCAGTGAAAATTCGTCACCTATGATGGGCTATGAATTACCGCCCGCCAGTGAAAATTCCGGTCCAAAAACCACTTATTCAGTCTAATAGTATAAAAACTCCTCTGCCAAACCCTAAACCTATTTTCTCACCTTCCCCCACTCCTCCCGAATCAAACTCCCACCACGATCCCCCTCCCCGAGCTTTCGACGGCGGCGCCCCGAGCTCCCGCCGGCCCCCTCCGCCTCCGTGCCCCCCGCCGCCTCCTCTCCCTCCGCCTCTGGCCGCCTCCGCCTCCTCCACGACGCCGCCGGCCCCCTCCGCCTCCTCTCTCCCGTGCCGCCTACTCTCCCTCCGCCTCCGGCCGCCTCCGCCTCCTCCCCGACGCCGCCGGCCTCCTCCGCGCCGCCGGATCCGCACACCTCGCCGCCGGATCCGCCCCCTCCGCCTCCGTGCCCCCTGCCGCCTCCTCTCCCTCCACCTCCGGCCGCCTCTGCCTCCTCCACGACGCTGCCGGCCCCCTCCACCTCCTCTCTCCCATGCCGCCTCCTCTCCCTCCGCCTCTGCCTCCTCCCCGACACCGCCGGCCCCCTCCGCCTCCTCTCTCCCGTGCTGCCTCCTCTCCCTCCGCCTCCGGCCGCCTCCGCCGGATCCGCACACCTCGCCGCCTGATCTCTCTCTCTTCAAGCTGAGGAAAGGTAGCTAGCTGCATGCTCCTTGCCAAGCCGGCGCCATGGGGGCCAAGAAGTCGAGCTACTATCTCTTCGCATTCGTCTTTGCGTCGCTCCTCCTGTCCTCCATGGCTGGTTAGCATTTTCAGCTCCACATGCATGGTTATTGCACTTTTTATTAGCTAGGTCATGTACATGCTTTTCTATTATATATGTTCTTCGTTCCAGATATTAATGTCTTGTGCACCAGAGAAATATTGGGTGCATTAGTTGGATAAACTTCAGTTCATGTTGTGATTTTTTGGAGTTTGTTGTTTGATGCATGCAGGAGGGCAGAGGAAGTTGCTGAATAAAGATCAAGCAGGATCGATGGTATATAGATGATATATACTTTTCAGATTTCTGTCATTTTGTTCTCTTCGATAAACATGTTCTTAATTAACAATTCCGGCGCTATTGCAACACATATCATTCGATTCTTTTGAAAGACGGGTTTTTTAATGCATTAATCACCAGTTTTTGTTTGACAAGTTAACACATATCATTCGATTCTTTAGAAACGTACAAATCATTCGGATCAAGTCGTTCGTTGTTATTCGAATCAAATTAGCACAAGCTAGTACTACCATTAGCAATTAAATGCATATATATATGGTTATATTGATCTCTGTAACTAGAATCTGTTGGTTACTCTTCCATGCGCGGATGTATAATATATAACTGCTAATTGATTGTATCTTGCTCCTGTGTGGCAACCACGATGGCCTATTTTTTTTTAAATCCCATAAAA
Source organism: Stipa capillata (assembly GCA_019208055.1). Taxonomy (NCBI): domain Eukaryota; kingdom Viridiplantae; phylum Streptophyta; class Magnoliopsida; order Poales; family Poaceae; genus Stipa; species Stipa capillata. The sequence goes on from JAGXJF010000175.1 coordinate 25,167, forward strand.
CTCAGCACTGACGGGCAAATATTTCTACCCGTTAGTGGTAATGGAACCTCCACTGACGGATGTAGCGCCCGCCAGTGGAGATGGACCCTCCACTGACGAGTAATTACTGATGGGCGCTAAACTCGTCAGCGGAGGGGTTTAAGCGCTCGTCAGTGGATGGTAATTTTGGAGTAGTGAGTCGAGTCGAGTTGGCTCGATAGCCACCCCTAACCATGCGGCATCAAGACTGCTTGCAAGTCAGTCAAATTAAGAGCGAGTGAAGTAGTGCTAAATAATGACCGTTTGATACTCCAAAAATATCTAAAATCCAATTCATTAATTGGAAGCTCATACAATCTCCGCATCACAACTTTACTTCCGAAGTTGCTGTGTCATGCTGGCCACAGTATTCTAAGTTTCTAACCCATGAAAGAGGGCAATGATCTCACTTTTCAGTCTTCTGGAAAAAATGGTTTTATCCTTGCTTGACTGAGGATTTGCATGAATTCAAGACGCTTCTAATGGAATAGTCTATTGCACAGGATTTTTAACGGAATCCTTTAGAAGTTATTTCTTTGCTCCAAGCAACATCGTCTGAAATTCTCATGTAGTATTCGAATAATTCAAATTCCTCTATTTTTCATTCCTCTATTAAGGTGTGTATGTACATGCTAGTTTCTACTCCTTGCCTTGGCCAACGACCAAGACAGTATCTAAACCTCGTGCAATTTTTGTTAAAAATTTAAAATTTAGTGAACGAGAGTCCCTGAGGTTCGGCCTTGGACTTCGGTCGGACAGAGCAAGAGTGTGGAGAACGTTTCCGGATGGGCCGTGCTCACGTGAAATTTTTCTCTTGTCCTACTCATAGTTTCGTGGATAGACCCGCGGACCGAAATTTCCGTCCAAATTCCAGTCCACCTCATGTAGCCTTACTATTCTCTAAAAAAAAATGTAGCCTTACTACTCCGTGTCAACCAATTATCTCCATCATCATCTATACACGACCGCGGTCAGGAGCCGCCAGTGAGGAACCCTAGCTGTTGGAGGGAACATTTTCATCAATTTTTCATCGATCCACTATGGGCTTACCAGATCCATAGATTTCCAGGTACTTTTTAGATTTCTCTACTTTTGTTTACTTTTTGCATCATGTATCAAGTTTTCTCCCTTTTTTGTTCTCACTACTGCAAAAACTGCTATAGGCGCCATCTTACCAGTGACGAGCACAAAAAACGCCCGTCACAGAAACAGGAAAATTTACCAGTGGCGGGCGCAAATTCGCACTTGTCACTGGTAAAGTTCTACCAGTGACGGGTTAAAATTCTGGCTCGTCACTGGTAACAAAGAAATTACCAGTGGCGGGCACATAGGTGCGTTTGTCACTGGTATTTCATATTCCAGTGACGTACGTGCGGGTTGGAGTGCTTGTCACCGGTAATATTTGCTACAGGCCGCCTCCGGGCCAGGTTACCAGTGGCGGGCTTACAGTCTCGCTCGTCACTGGTACGTGCTATACCAGTGGCGGGTAATTAGTTGCGCCCGTCACTGGTAACCTGGCCTATAAAATGCATCAGCGAGCTCGCTGCTGCCCAGTCCTCCACTGGCCAGCAGCAAGCTTGCCGGCCGCCTGCAGGTCCGCCGCCGCCGTAGGCGCCCCCGATAGTCTTTCTGCCCTCCAAAAGCTTCCCCCACCTCCCCTCCCTAGCCCTCTCTCTCTCCTTCCTAAATCTAGCTAGCTAGATCGATCTGATCAGCTAGCTCAGCTCTCCCCCAAATCTCTCCCCTCTGATCATGCATAAATCTTTGCTTCAACTTCCCCCCCAAACCTCTCCCCTCCATAGCTTCCCCCACCTCCCTAGTTTTCACCAAGAACCAAGATTCTAATGAACCCATTCAAGATTTCACCCTAGCTAGTTTCTTATATTATGAACTCAGATTTTAGAAAATTCATTTGAAGACCATGTTTCATGTGTAATTCTGTTGCTTATGTATACATATACATAGAAATGTTTGTGTTAAACTGTCACTACTGCATGCCTCCATTGATCGTATGAAATAAAAAATAAAATGTGTAATGCTACAACATCGATCGTATGAGATGAATATTTGTGGAAGGGTTTGTGATCGGCCATCGAGTCATCGTTTTGACAAATTTGTTCATACATTGCTTGTATGATACCGGCCATCGAGCCGAGGCAACGTTTGTTGCTCTTTCTCAACACTTGAGCTGTCAACGTTTTGTCAAAATGTTGCTTTGTCAATGTTTTGTCAACGTTCGACATACTTGATTTTAGTTATTTTAGCAAAGGTCATGCCAAAATTTTCTATGGCTTGGTACTAATTAATTTTAGTATATCTTAATTAGGGATCAGACGACCGATGGATCAAAGTTGGATGTATGACGGCGATCGAAACAGTAAAAGTTTCCATACATCTTTGAATGAGTTCTTTGATTTCGCCGAGCGAGATATGGTGCGAAAGGGTGCCACAAAGATATGTTGTCCGTGTCGTGATTGCAAAAACTTGAAGATGTACGAAAGGAAATCTGACTTTTTGCACATGCACCTGGTGCGATGGGGTTTCATGGCAGGTTATACACAATGGAGAAGTCACGGTGAGGAGGATGAGGTTGTTGCCGATGATCAAGGGTTAGATGAAGAAGCAGGACATGGAGAGCCGGAAGCAGAATGGATGGATTACGAAGATGCTGGAGGACATGAAGAGGCCGAAGTGGATACGCGAAGCACGGGGGACAATTTGGCCGGAATGGTCCAGGACCCTCATGTGCAAGAGCAGGTTGTGAAAGAGAGGAATAACGATAGTGCGGCTCGTAGAGAGGCTGCCAAGTTGGAGACACTGGTGAAAGACTCGGAAACTCCCTTGTATCCCGGTTGCAATCCCGAGTACACCCGCCTCTCAGTCACGCTCGAACTTCTAAGACTCAAGGCACTCCACAACAGCACGGATACAAGCCTCGATGAGACATTGGAGTATCTTGCAAAAGTTCTACCGGAGGGGAACGTGCTGCCTCGCGGTTGCGATGAGGCCAAGAAGGTCGTGTGCCCTCTTGAATTGGAGGTGACGAGATACCACGCGTGTCCGAATGACTGCATCATTTATCGGAACCAGTACGCGGAGCTAACCAAGTGTCCAGAGTGCAAAGCATCCCAATTCAAGCGGGGAAAGAACTACCAACCAGATGGTGAGAACAGAGTGAAGAGCGGTGCTCCTGCAAAGGTTGTATGGTACCTTCCACTCATTCCCCGTTTGAAGCGTCTATTCGCAAACAAGAAGGAGGCAAAGCTCATGCGTTGGCATGACGAGAGGCCGTGAAAAGATGATGGCGTGTTGAGACACCCTGCAGATGGTTGCCAGTGGAAAGCAATCGATGACCAATACCCCGAATTCGGAGGAGAGCCGAGGAATATCAGAATTGGTATGAGTACGGACGGACTCAATCCTTTTGGAAAGATGAGCAACAGGCACAGCACTTGGCCTATGGTTGTATGGATGTACAACCTCCCTCCGTGGCTCTGCATGAAGTGGAAGTATCTACACCTCTCTATGCTAATTCAAGGGCCACAGCAACCAGGGAATGATCTGAATGTGTATCACCAACTACTGAAGGAGGAGCTAGATACACTATGGGCTGAACCAGGGGTCCGGGTCTGGGACGCTTACGAAGGAGTCTATTTCAATATGAGAGCTATGATGATCACAACGGTGCAAGACTATCCTGCTTACAGATATCAATCCGGCCAAGTTTGCCACGGATACCAAGGATGTGTTAAGTGTATGGAAGATACAACAAGTCATCACCTACTGGGCTCTCATAAAATCGTGTACATGGGCCACCGAAGATGGCTTCAACGGGATGACCCCACTACCTGAGAAAACCCCTTCACTGACGGGCACTAAAACCCCTTCACTGACGGGTTTCCGGCCCGTCACTAACGTCGCGTCAGTGGAAGTCCAACTTTCACTAACGGGCACGAAGCCCGTCAGTAGATGTCAACTATTACTGACGGGCCCAACTAGCCCGTCAGCAGAGATGTAGTTCAGGGCGTCCTGACAGTGCCTTTCACTGACGGGCCATTATACTAGGCCCGTCAGCGATGATACATTTACACTGACGTGCACGTTTATGTGCCCGTCAGTAGATGTCAACTGTTACTGACGGGCCCAACTTGCCCGTCAGCAGAGATGTAGTTCAGGGCTCCTGGAAACATCCTAGCAACACCTTTCACTGACGGGCACTTATACCTCACCCGTCAGAGATGATATATTTGCACTGACGTGCACGTTTATGTGCCCGTCAGTGAAAGTATGGTCACACTTTTTTTAAATTATTTTCTGGAAACGCAATATGAATAATATACAGCAATTAATATGTCAAATATTAAGCATATGTAACATTTAATATCAGAAATACGAATCACATATACCAAATTAATATCACAAATAGTAAATACACATATAAAAACAAGTTCATAACGAATTAAAACGACAAACAATTGCATTTAACAATGTTTATTCTCAGTAGCCCTACTAATCTACGTCTACGACGCTTCGCTAGTACTTGCAGGGCGGCAGGAAGGGGGTAATTGGACTCCCGCGTAGAAATCTCCGCTTGGCCAGATGACGTCGTTGTTGATGATGTACGCGAAGGTCTTCTGGATGCGGGCAAAGTCCTTCCTCCAGTCGTACTTTTCCTCGGCCAGGTCGTGTATGAAGTTATTGAACTGGTCCCGGCTCCACTGAGGGTTCTGGGACATGACGAACACGTCCATGTGAGCGCAGACGTAATACCCACATGTAACACTATTTTCCGGCTGTTGCCTGCAAGGGAAGTTGAATTTGTGGGTCAGCTTCTTGCTCTTGCTCTCTGCTCCTCCCCTCGCAAGTTGTATTCCGAAAAGACGTCTTCCAGAACTTGCTTAATTCCTGAGAAGTCCCGGTTGGCACTTCTTTGGGAATCAAAATAGTATATGAATCTAGAAGGCTTGTGGATGACGATGAGGATCCAGTGGTCGCTGCGTAAAGGGTAATAAAGGAATATAAACATACGGGGATACGTGATTAAGAACAGCAAACTAGGAACGCTAGTAAGTAACTTACGGGGGGTTGTATGGCATGAGCAAGTGGTCCTTATCCTTATGGTATATCAATGAGGCGGTGATATAATCTGTTAGGACCTGCTTCGCGGTTTGTATATAGTACTCGTTCATGAGTACCGGATCGATTATTCCAAAAGCGCAGCTGCGCAGACGCCTAGACTCTTGAGCTTGGTAAAGCGCCCATAGCCTGACGAGCATGGTGTCGAGCCGGAAGAGGTTGAACAACATAAAGATATCTTCAAAATTGATGTCGAAGGTGTTGTGCTGTCTGTCCAGGAAGAAACCAAAATCTTTAGGCACCTCGACCTTAAAGTGTTGCACATAATCATCCCGATTCCGTGCCCTCATCATGATCGTGTCATGGAGCATTTTCATCTGCGTGGGCAACCTCTGCACCTCATCATCTAGGAGCAAGGGCTCACCTGCCTCGTACACTATTCGTCGAGGCATTTTCTTGGCTTCGGCAGATGTCTGGAAGGATAAAGCCTTCTTCTTGCTGTCCTTGCTTGCCTCCTTCGCAGCGGTGCCGCCCCGCCTGTGTGGTTTTTTTCTTTTCCTCTCCGGATCCGGAGAGGAGGCCCTCTTGCCTCCCGTCAACGCTTCGCCCACCGCTGCATTGAGCATGCTTGGAGATAAGATCTTCTTTTCCGCTGCGCTCGGGTCATGGCGATGCTTGGTGCGCTTCTCACGGGGCGGCTCCTCCTCCTGGGACGGAAGGATCGTCGTGTGCTGCTGCCCGCCAAGATCGACGTCGTCCCGATCATCGAACTCAGGCGGCGTCCTGCACACGCCGAGCGGAGACGGGCCGGCTCCGGCTGATGGAGAGGGGATCGTTGACGTACCAGGAGATGACACCCCGAGGATTGTGATCTGGCTCTTCGGCCACAGGATGTAGTACCCTTTGCAGTCTCCCAGCTTCGTGACATCCTCTTCAGGGGCGACAGGGACTGTGACGTCACTGAACTCGGCGACGACGCGGTCCACCTGCACCCTCGCCATGTGGGGAGGTACTGCAACGCTGTGGCATGTCGCGCCCTCCGCCGTTGGGAAGACTAGGCCGTGCGCAACCGTCTTCTTCACGCCAGGCAAAGGGATTGTGAGGTGGCATTTCGTGGGGTCCTGCGTAACAAACATTGTGTCGAATTAGAACATTGTTATCTGCACAATTCTATTAATTAATTGATTCATGGTGGCGACGAAGCTTACAGCGATGTCTTTGAGGGGACTTGGCGACTCGGGGGCATTGTCGGAGGCTGAGGCGCAGCTGCTCCATCCAGCAGGATAGGAGCCCTGATGTCCATGAGGATGGACAGGTGGCCGAGACGCATCGTAGCCTCTAGACGCTAAGAATTCTTGGGCCGCCTTCTTGCCAGCCTCCTCGGCTGCCCTTATCATCTCCTGCATTAGAGATGTTTGCCTTCCTCTCCTCCTCTGGCGGGCAGCCTCGCGGTCCTGGGGAAACACTGCATCCCAGATAGCGCCGCTCCCGACCCCCCGGACACGCCCTGTCTTCTCCTTCGTCCCTAGAGCCTACGAGAGATGGTCTTCCCACCTCTGGCTCTGGACGGATTCCTGGGAGCTGGCGGGCTGCTGGGACAGCTGCCTCTGCAACATAAACGGCACAACGTACGGACCGTTAGCGAACTGGAAGCACAACAGCATATTCGAAGAAGACATCGGGTTAATCGAATTTACCAATCTTTCGGAGACCGCCTGGAGCTCAGGGTCCGTGATGATAGGATTCCCAGTGACTGGGTCCGAAACTGTGTGCGCCCTCATCCAGATCTGGGCGCGTTCCTGCTCGATATCGGCGAAGGGAACCGGTTTCCCAGCCGCTATCAGCGCGGCGTCCTGTTTCTCCCAGATCGGTCTCTTCCCGGGAACACCTGGGCTGCCAAGGTGGTGGGGGAATTTGTTCTTCGCGCGCAGCTCCTTTGCCCGGCGACTCTTCTCCTTGAATTCGTCACTCTTCATGTCCGCAACGAACTCCTCCCAGTGCTCGAGTTCTACCTTTGGCCATTTCTGTTTGATTACAGTATCGAAATCGGCGTCTAGCAGTTTCCTTGCTTCATATCGCCATGTCCTTAGCGCGGCACGCATGATGCTGTCCGCTTTTCTTCGGACTCTTTCCTTGTCAGCCTCTGGGACAGCATACTTATCCCAGAGCTTGTCGAAGAGGACCCTTTTCTGGCCGTCTGTCATTTTCTTGAAGTCCTGGCAGGTGATCCTGACATGCTCGCGGACGATGCACCTGCACGTGTTGCTGAACGACTTCGCTGCCTTCTCAGGACTTGCAGGAACACCTGTCACGCCGACCCGGGTGACGACGAACGTCTCGTTCGTCAGCTGGTTCCCTCCTCTAGGGTTGTACCGTCTCTTTGGCTTCTCTGGTGCTGACGACGGCTTCGGCGCCTCCTGTTCCTCTGACCCTGACTCGTTTGATCGAGAAGCGTCTGACGAGCCAGACGCACTCTCTTCATCTCGCCCCGACTCAATGGCCGGAGGTACATTCTCCGTCTGGACGGCAGGTTCAATGGCCGACTCGGGGGCTGTTCCCTCGGTTAGGAGCGGGGCGTCAATAGGGGCGGCCACGTTTAGGGGCGCCGCGATGTCATCATCTACGCGGGCTACTTCTCGGGTTGGCGACGACTCCATTTTCGATATATTAAGAAACTTGAACTGAACTAGTAGCTAAACTCTGAGAAGTCCAAGTGTGCCAGGTAAACAAAAACAAAGCGAGCAATTAGTATGATATAGGATAACTTTATATGTTTGTTAAAAAGCCAAGGTACCAAAAATACCCCTAAATCCCTAACGTGCTAGCACGATACAATTGACATATACAACACGTGCCTCTACTATACAGAGTCGTGACTAATTATAGAGATAAACACTTGTCATGTACAAGAGACAGACATATGACAGGTTATCAATGTAGCAAAAATTAGCAAACTACATTACTAATCTTAGTAGAAGAAATACTACCCCTAAATGCCTAATGCTCTAATGCTCTAGCATGGTAGGCGGTTGACATATACAACGGGTGCTCCACGATACGGAGTGGAAACAAATTATGGAGATAAAACAATTTCTATCTAAAATTATGGCGAGTAATCAAGGCAATGAAGCTAGTTAGCTATGTTACTAAGTTGAACAGAAACGAGACATACTGAGGGAATCGAAGTAGCAATAGTATGCACCATTACATTATTAAAGCTGAAATCACTTGCTAACTCCAACAATAAGGTTACAAGCTAGCCAAGAAAATCAAAGTAACAACACTAGTGATAAACACTTATTAAAGCCAATGTGGCCTAATAAACACTTATCAAAGTAACAACACTTATTAAAAAGGAGATGGATCAAGAATAAGCATCTGCAATAATTTCTGAAACTGCGTACACGATTCATTTACACATGCTAAATCAACCTACCGAATCATCATCACCAATCAACTGCACATTCAAAAGGACCAACAAACTGCTACCGATCTTGAAGAAAGGGATCTGCCTGAGCAAGAGGTGAAACAACCCGAGCGAAGCTAGGGCTTCCTTACCAGCTCGGGGAGGCGGCGCACGGGCTCGGGGAGGCGGCGCACGGGCTCGGAGAGGGGGCGACGGGCTCGGGGGAGGCGGCGCACGGGCTCGGGGAGGGGGCGACGGGCTCGGGGAGGCGGCGCACGGGCTCGGGGAGGGGGCGACGGGCTCGGGGAGGCGGCGCCCAGGCTCGGGGAGGGGGCGCACGGGCTCGGGAGCTCGCGGAGGCGGCGCACGGGCACGGGCGCGGGGAGGCGGCGCACGGGCACGGGCTCGGGGAGGCGGCGCACGGGCGCGGGGAGGAGGAGCAGCAGCTGGGCGTCCAGATGCAAAATCGCCGGAGCTGTGCAGCTGGCCGTGTTGAGGCGCGCGAGCTCACCGGCCAGCTGCCGGCGGCGAACAGTTTTAAGGAGTTCCAGTATTATCACTGACGGGCACACTATACTACACCCGTCAGTGATAAACATCCAGACAATCACTGACCGGCAATCATGGGAGGCCTGTCAGTGATTACGCCACAATCACTGACGGGCATCATAATAAAACCCGTCAGCAGAAGTACTTCTGCTGACGGGCGTCTATGGAACGCCCGTCAGTAGTAACGCAACCACCAGAGGCACTGCAATGTTTTGTCCCACCTCGCTGAGCGAACCGCGCGCGGACTTGTTTAAAAGGGTCGCTGCGCGTCGGTGGTTCGAAATCCTCACTGCTGTCACTGATACTTGGAGCCACGGCCGGTCCCTTGCGCGGCCTGGGCTCGTGGACCTGGGCGCTGTGCTCGGGATAGGCCTTTGGCCGGTCCCTTGCGCGGCCCGGGCACGTGGGCCTGGGCGCTGTGCTCGGGATAGGCTCGTGTGCCAAAATTTTTTCCTGAAGTAAGGACAATCACTGACGGGCCCCTAAATATGACCTGTCAGTACAAGTTCTTGTGGCTCCATAACCCTAGCTACACCACTGACGGGCATTATTATTAAAACCCGTCAGCAGAAGTACTTCTTCTGACGGGCCTCTGTGGGAGGCCCGTCAGTGGTAGAGCTACCACCACAGGTACTGCAATGTTTTGTCCCACCTCGCCGAGCGAACCGCGCGCGGACTTGTTTAAAAGGGTCGCTGCGCGTCGGATGTTCAAGATCCTCGCTACTGTCACTGATACTTGGAGCCACGGCCGGTCCCTTGCGCGGCCTGGGCTCGTGGGCCTGGGCGCTGTGCTCGGGATAGGCCTTTGGCCGGTCCCTTGCGCGGCCCGGGCACGTGGGCCTTGGCGCTGTGCTCGGGATAGGCTCGTGCTCCAAATTTTTTTTCCGAGGTCAAGACATTCGCTGACGGGTAAGGTAATAAGACTCGTCAGTGAAATTACGTGTCAGGGGAAAAGAGATGGTGGACCACCCATCTGACTTGTACTGACGGGCGTAATGTTGCCCGTCAGCGATATGGATACCATTACTCACGGGTACTTTATAAAGTGCCCGTCAGTGAAGATTCGCGTCAGTGGAGAGACCAGGTTCGCATTCCGTGCCCACTTTTACTGACGGGGCTTGTTTGTGCCCATCAGTAGAAGTTGGACACCTCCTCCAGAGAGTGACCATCGCTGACGGGGCCGTGTGCGCCCGTCAGGGATTCATTTAATCAGCGACGGGTCTCTTTGTGCCCGTCAGTGATGATGGTGCAGAGAAAGTGTTTTCTGAGGTAGTGCCCGTGGAGAGAGGAAAAAGAAAAGTTCGACAATACGGTTGAGACCCGAGGACCGCCACGTAAGAGGAGTGGGGAAGAAATCTATGAGATGTTGAACTCTTGGGGCTAGTGCCCTAAGGCGGGAAAGAAGCAGAAGAAGGTAAAGCTGCTGGGAGGCATATGGAAAACGAAATCTGTATTTTGGGACTTGCCTTACTGGCCTTTTCTCGAGACGCGTCACTGCATAGATGTCATGCATATTGAGAAAAATATCTGTGAGAGTGTGCTTGGTCTCTTGCTCCACATGGTAGACAAGACAAAAGATGGGCTGAAGGCACGAGCTGACTACGAGGAACTGGGGATAAGACGAGAGCTGTGGGCCAACGAGGAGAAGACCAAGTTGGGCAGGAATGTTACAAAAATCAAGACGGACTGTCCCACTGCTTGTTACACTCTAAGTACAGAGGAGCTTGATAAAATTTTCAAGTGCCTCGAAGGTGTCAGAGTTACTTCCGACTACTCGGCAAACATACAGAGATATCTAGACATGCAGAACCACAAACTAATTGGTATGAAGTCTCATGACTGTCACGTGATGATCACGCAGATACTTTCGGTTGCAATTAGAGGGCTAATGGAGCCATGGATCCGCAAGACACTGCTTGACCTCTGTAACTTTTTCGACATTATCTCTCAGAAGTCCATCAGTAAGAAGCGTTGCCGAAGACTGCAGGCGGAGATCATTGTCATACTATGCGAGCTTGAGATGTACTTTCCGCCCGCATTCTTCGATGTCATGGTATATCTCATGATCCATATCGTCCCAGAGATCATCGACCTAGGTCCTGTATTCCTACACAACATGTACCCGTTCGAAAGGTTCAATGGGGTCGTCAAGCGATACGTTCGTAACAGGTCTCATCCGGATGGGAGCATCGTCCAGGGCTTTCTCACCGAGGAGAGCGTCGAGTTTTGCACGGATTACATAAAAGTCGACAAACCTATAGGTGTGCCTGTTAATCGGCACATTGGCAGGCTCGATGGCGTAGGTCACCGACGCAGAAAGAAGGATTTACATGTGCACAATGATGTACCGAACCGATCAGACGACTACGTTAGAGCGCACACAGTAGCGTTACAGCACCTGTCAGTGGTTCGGCCTTATGTTAAGAAGCACATGGCAATGTTAAAAGCAAAGCACGGCACAAGAAAGACCGAAACGGCTCTCACGAAAGAGCACAACGCTACGTTCGCCAGGTGGCTAAAAAACTACTTTGACGAACATAGCTTCTCAAAAGATGATGACGTAGCATGGACGGTGTTCCACTTGGCACAGGGCCCCATGATGAATGTCGGGACATACTAAGCATATGATATCAACGGATACACGTTCTATACGGAGGCACAAGACCAGAAAAGTGTGTACCAGAACTCAGGGGTGACGATGGAGGCCTTAACCGGTAACAAAAAGGACAGATACTACGGCAGGCTCGAAGAGATTTGGGAACTTGACTACACTGTATCCAAGATCCCCATGTTCCGTGTCAGATGGGCAAAGAATGTCGAAACCGAAGACTATTTCACTACCATAGTCATACCGAAAGCAGTTCCTATTGAGACAGTAAATGTGAATGCAATCAGTGCCAAAAATAAGCCGTGGGTATTAGCTAAACAAGTGGCCTAATGCTTCTACATAACTGACCCGACGAAGCCAGGCCGTCATGTCACGAGGAGAGGCAAAAGGAGTATCTGTCGTAGATACAAGTCTAGACAGTAAACTTATGGCACCCCCGAACGGCTACAGGGACCGTCGATGGTGCACGAGGAGTGCGAGCGAGTAAGACCTTCCGAACGTCCGTCAAGCCGAGGAACAAAACACGTACGACAGGGTGAAACACAAGCCGTGTACGAGGAGGCGAAACCCCTCTGGTGTACGACGAAGTGAAAGTTACTCTTCTATTGAAGCAATGTGCTAGGGTTACAAGATTTCTCTCCCCCTCCTCTCTACCCCTAGGGGGGTATTTATAGGGTTGGAGGATGGAAAAGGGGAGATTACAATTTTGCCCTCACATGAGAGGGACTTTTACAAGGGCGTAGTAGTCATTTCCCGTGCATAGAAGATATTTTTAGGAGAATATTCTGGGCATCTTCGGGGAATATTCTCTGGCATCTTCGGTGACGATGCCGGCGCGGACCTTGGCGGCGACGAACATCGGGACGATCGTTGGTGATGTCGGTGTAGCTCTTGATCTGGCGTCGTCGACGTAGACTTCGATGATGACGGACGTTGAGGATGTCAATGACGTCGAGGTTGCCCTTAGTGACGAGAGGTTTCCCTTGGCGGTATTGACGACGTAGACTTCGACGATGACAGACGCCGAGGTTGCCCTTGACGGTGTTGACGTAGTCCGTGATGACGGCGAAGACTGGGGCTGCTCTTGATGGTGTCAGTGTGGTCCTTGATAGTACATGTGGAAGGCTTTGAAAAAGGGGCTAGCGCGGGGACCCCTACTCCAACAGTAGCCCCTCGACGATTCGGGCGATCGGGTGACGAACGCCCGGACCGGCGCACCGATTCTTGAGGGGGTCGGCGCACGGTCCGAGCATGTCAGTCAAGTACGGACGGTTCAAAATAGATGAGGCAAGGCTAGTTGATGCTCTGCCGCCGTAGTAGCGAAAACCGCAGGTTCCTTGCCGCGGCAGGAAAGTGGCAGCGTTGGGCAAGGAGTTTGGCAGCCCTGATTGTCGAACGGTTTTCACGACTGTGAGTGGAAGGCACAACTCTATGCCTCCAAAAGTTTTGAGTCAATTCCGTGAAAGTCGACGAAACGACTAGTGGAAATCCCGGCCCGAAATCGAAGATTTTGGAAACGGTGCCCAGACGAAAGTGCTCGGCGCCCGGACAAAAGTGCTGGGACCAAGGTGGAAAGCAAGTCCTTGACTCAAGCTAACCAGGGAAACAAGAATCACCCAATTCAGAGTCCGGGTGAAGGAGATATGCCCTCCGCAAGATCAAGAAAAGTGGCGGAAAAACTTCCGGAGTTGAAAAGTCCTACTTAGAAGCCGAATTTTGAGGGTCAAGATGGTGTATACACCTGTATTTTTTTTAGATGCGTCTCGTCGTCAGCTTCGATTTGAGTGGTCGTGGACCTAAAACGGACTCCGTATTAGAAAGTTATGGCCGTTTTACTAAAACCTCTCAAACGGAGTCTCCAGGGTGGAGAGTTTGCATGTACCCTTCATGGGGCGGTCTGACCGGTGTAGGGGCGGTCTGATCGGCGTGCACGGCAGTCTGACCGGCCGCCATGACTTAGCTCGAAGATATTTGCCGCGGGGCGGCTATAAAGCCCGCCCCGCCCCTCTCTCTCCCTCTCTTTCTCCACCTCAACGCCGCCGCCGCCGTGCTTCGCCCGTGCTCCTCCGGCCCCGACGCCGCGCCACGCCGCCCCGGCCACTCCGCGCCGCTCCGGCGCCGCCCGGCCACCCCGCGCTGCCCCGGCCACCCCGCGCCACCCCGGCCGCCCCGCGCCTCGCGCCTCGCCACCCCGCGTCGTCGCGACCTAACGAGGCTGGCCAAGGGGTCGCGCGGGCTCAGCAACGGTGGAGTCGGCCGCGGGCTCGCGCTGGTGCGGGGTCGGGCGGTCTGACCGCGTGTGCCGGCGGTCTGACCTGCCGGGCGCGGGGTCGCGCGGAGTCGGCCGACCGCGGTCTGACCGGGGTTGCTGAAGGTCTGACCGGCCGGCCGCGGGGTCGCGCGGGGTCGGCCGCGGACTCGACCGGGGCGGTCTGACCGGGGTTGCTCAAGGTCTGACCGGCCGGCCGCGGGGTCGCGCGGGGTCGGCCGCGGACTCGACCGGGGCGGTCTGACCGGCCATGCTCCGGTCTGACCGGCTGTGTGCAGGGCCACAAGATCTGACTGCTTGGGCTTTATTGTGGCGAGATGGCGACGTCTCCGCGCACCGCAAAGGGGAAGGGCCTGCTCGAAGGAGTGGGAGTAGCCGAGCCAGCCTACTCTCGCTTCCTCGGCCCCTCGAGCGCGGACGCGGCACTTTTCAGGCGTCTGACCACGGAGAGCAAGATTCCCGAGCCCGGTGGCCCCTACGGCGCCGAGGCTCCTCCTCGCTCTGCAGTGAAGGGGGTGCCGGGCCCGGGGCGCATCGTTGTCTTTGCTTCTCAATTCGACGCCGGGCTGCGAATCCCGGCCGCCGGCTTGCTGCTGGAGGTGCTCGAATTCTTCGGCATCGAGGTCTCGGACCTCCACCCGTCCGCCTTCGTCAGGCTGGCCGCATTCGAGTGGGCGGTGAGGAGCATGGGGATGGTCGGCTCCGGGAGGCTGTTCGCTTGGCATCATCAGGCGTTGGTGATGAAGGTAAAGGCGACAGAAAATTCCTTTTCGACATACGGGACGGTGAGCTTTTCCCGGCGCCGGCAGCGTAACAAGGCCGAGTATCCAGTGTTTGCTACCAGGGCCAGGTGGCCGGATTGGCGGGGCGCTTGGTTTTACTATCGCATTCAGGGTTCGGGCCTCACTTGCCTAGGAGGCGCCCGACCTCCGAGGGCCTCTCCTCCTTCCTTGGATGGGAGCGACGAGGCCCAGAAGATCGTGCTCTAGCACTTGGCTCACGCGCTGGGCGTGCGTGACTTGGTAGAAGAGTACCTTCTATTCGGGGTCACACCGCTGGTGGCGGGTTCTGTGAGTGTTTTCTAACTTTTAGCCAAGCTCCCCTTATGAGACTTTCACCGTGTTCCTAATCTATTCCACAGTCCAATCATTACAGAGCGCGGAGGTCACCGCGGAGGAGCTACTCAG
This sequence comes from Stipa capillata, assembly GCA_019208055.1. Classification (NCBI taxonomy): domain Eukaryota; kingdom Viridiplantae; phylum Streptophyta; class Magnoliopsida; order Poales; family Poaceae; genus Stipa; species Stipa capillata. The sequence continues at coordinate 40,280 of JAGXJF010000175.1, forward strand.
CCGCTACACAGCTACCGATGAGGCGGATGTGAAGTCGATGATTCAGGGACCACCGGTCAACCGGGCGTGTTTGCGCTTCAAGTGGGCGGTGCCCGCCCGGCCACCTCCCCTGCCAACCGGGGGCATGGTAGCAGCCAAGCGCGCTCGCGAGGCAGCCCTGCCTTCACCGACCGGGGGCACGGTGGCAGCCAAGCGTGCTCGCGAGGCGGCCCCGTCTTCGCTGGCTCGGGTGGTCCGCGCCGCGATGGTTGGAGAGTGTCCCCTGAGCCCCGGGCGAGAGCGGCCTAGCCGCCACTCTGGCCGCGCCGAGGTCCCGGTGTTGCCTTCGACCTCACTTGACCCAGAGTCGAGCGCGGACCGGTACGACAGTAGTGGTGATGAGGATGCTGGGTTGCGGGAAGTTCGGAGGGGTCACTCCTCCCCCCCTTCGGCGGCGGCGAACGGGTCGTCAACGGGCAGCTTCAACTTTGGCTTCGAGGGGGGTGGCGAGGCAGACACAGCCGCGTCTGCTGAGCTACCCGCGCCAGCGACGCCGGGGGGAGCTGTCACCATAGCTTCTACATCAAGCTCTGAGCCCGCCCGCCCGGCTCTGCTACTCGGTGGGAGCAGCACTGCGCCGAGGTCTACGTCCCGTGTGGACGCGGACGCGGATAGCGGAGGTGCGTCGGGCGCCCCGTTGATCGGGGGGCGGCTGCTCCCGGGGCACTTCGTCAACTCTGAGGTCGAGACGGGCCTTTACGACGACCTCACAGGGCGGATTTGCCCCGCGGACCTTGAGACTGCTTTCTCCGGGCTGTCACCGACGGACGTGCGAACCGCTTCTAAGTCGGCCTTGATCAAGGTAACATCTTCCCTTGATCTCTCCTTTACGCATGATATCTTTATTGGCGGATCCAAACTTGTGACACCTCTTTGTAGAGCTTCCTCACGACGGAGCGGTTCTTGGAGATGCACGACGCCGAGGTAGAGGGCAAGATAGCTCGTATCCGGGAGGTGAAGGAACGGGCCGAGGTCGCCGAGGAGAAGGCCGCAGGGGCCCAGGAGAAGCTCTCGGAAGTGGAGGAGGTGATCGCCTCTCTCCGCGCCGAGCTTCATACCGCGGGGGTTGAGTGACAGGCTGCCACCGCGCGACAGCAGGAGCTGGATGTCCTGGTGGCCCCCGCCGTTGCAGGGGTTGGCGAACTTGGCGCAGGACTTGGAGTTTCCCTTCCACTTCCTGACGGTGTTGATGAAGGCGTACCAGCCGCCCGGCTGCGCTGGGTGGCTGTGCTTAGTGCGGCCGCGCTGGCGGCGATCCCGGCGCATGCCCGGGACTGCGCCCAGGCTTCCGTCGAGCTGGCATTCACCTGCTTGCGCGAGGCCGGCTGCGACCCCGCAGGCAGGTTCGAGGCGGCGGACTTCACCCTCTCGGCAAGGACGAGGATGGAGGGTGCTCGCGCGCACGTCCGGGCTAGTGTTCGGGCCTTCCTGGCACGCGTGTGGGACAGGCGTGGTCTGAAGTACGTTGCTGGGCTCTGGAAGTCCTGGGTCCCCCAAGAGACTCCTGGGGGGCTGCCCGCGGGAGCAGCTAGCGGGCGGTCTTCACAGGTGTGAGCTTCACTCTTAGCTTTGTGTTTTTTGCTTACCTTAGCACTGTAGGATTTTGCTTAGTTTTTTTTTGTTAGTACCCGGGCCGCCGTTGTGTCGACTTGAGCCCTTTAGCCCAGTAGACCATCTTTTGCGAGGGTTTACATGATCGGACATGCTTGGACTTTCTGTTGTAACTCTCATGTAACTTGTTAGTTATTAATGAAATCCAAAAGATTCATTGAACTTCGCACTTGCTACTTGTAAATTCATGTTATCTGGTTTGTAGAGTGACGGCTTTCGATGGAAGGTGAGCGCAGAGCGCCTGGGGACAGCACCTGCTAGGCCTGAGTCCACCAAATGCTGTGCTTCGTGCGGGTTAATGAAAACTGAGCGGCGGGACGATGACGTGCGTATCTTGAGCGACGCAGAGGTCGCGGTGTTCCTCGTGGGCCTTGCCCAACGCTCCTGATGAGTTTGAGCTTTTCTCATCATAGCCCTGTGGTTATTTCAATTTTTCGATTGTACTAAGTATGTATGCATCTTGTAATAATGGAGGGGGCACGACGTCGTGCCCCATCTCCCACTCGAAAACAACTAGCGCTCGATGGCGTGCTTGAGAGCGGTCGTTTCTTTAATAATAATAAGAAAGATATGTCGCTGGGTACTCGATGCCACGCTTTTATGCCTCATTCAAAAATACTTAGCGTTTGAGACGGCTCACCCCGCGGTGAGTTCATCGTCGCACGAGCCCGGGGGGAGGGGACACTCTATCCCGGATGGAGATGGCTCGACATCTCGGGGAGCTTATCGTCGCACGACCCCGGAGGGAAGGGACACTCTGTCCCGGATGGAGATGGCTCGACATCTCGGGGAGCTTATCGTCGCACGACCCCGGAGGGAAGGGACACTTTGTCCCGGATGGAGATGGCTCGACATCTCGGGGAGCTTATCGTCACACGACCCCGGAGGGAAGGGACACTCTGTCCCGGATGGAGATGGCTTGACATCGCGGGGAGCTTATCGTCGCGCGAACCCCCGGAGGGAAGGGACACTCTATCCCGGATGGAGATGTTGGAACCTGTTTCAAAGGGGCTTGATGCCACCGTTCTGAGTTTTTATCGAGGCTTAACAAGGCTCGAAGGCCAATTACAAAAGGCGGCAAGGGCAGACGCGGCGGCCTTAACCCAGGCAAACGAACTAGCAGGGGCAGCAACCGATGCAGTGGTCTCTGCCCTAGCTGTACTACCCAAAATACAAGACTACCGACGTAGCGGCTATATCTAGAAGAACTGGAGCTACACATAGTACTTGCGGAGATTGTCAGCATTCCAGCTGTGCTTCAGCTCGACCCCGTCGAGGGTTACTAGGCGGAACGCTCCCGGGCGAGTGGCACGAACTACCTCATACGGTCCTTCCCACTTCGAGTTCAGCTTGCCGTCGGCCTCTGGATTCGCCTTCTTCTTGAGCACTAGGTCACCGACGCGGATGGGTCGTGGGTGAACAGTCTTGTTATATGCCTTCGCCATGGTGGTCTGGTACCGGTCGATGCTGAGAGTAGCTTCCTGCCGGATGGCATCTAGCGTTTCGAGGGACACCTCTTGGGAATCTCCATCGACGGCCGTTGCGGTGCGCAGGGACCCGATCTTGATTTCTTCAGGGATCATCGCCTCCTCTCCATATAATAACTTGAAGGGAATGAGGCCGGTGGCCCGACTGGCCGCCGTGCGGGTGGACCACAAGACGCTAGGGAGCTCATCCGCCCAGAGGCCCTTGGGCAAGTCGAAGAGGCGTTTACGAAGGCCTGAAAGGATGATTCCGTTGGCCCACTCGACTGCACCATTTGCCTTTGGATTGGCCACAGAGGCGAAGCACAGGTTGATGCCGAGGCCGAACCAGAATTTTTGAAAAGGAGTCGCGTCGAACTGAGTCCCGTTGTCGACGGTGAGTTCCCTTGGGACACCGAAGTGGCAAATGAGGTTCTTCCATACGAACCTCTGCACGGCTGCCGATGTTATCTTGGCTAAGGGCTCGGCCTCGATCCACTTTGAGAAGTAGTCGACGGTGACGACGACGAACTTGTATCCGTGACTCCTCGATCCAAACGGGCCGACAAGGTCGACGCCCCAGCGGGCCAGCGGCCACAATGGTGGGATGGGCTGTAGCTCGTTCGCAGGGAGCTTCGTGCCTCGCCCCATCCATTGGCATGCGGGGCATGTTCTGACGAGGCTTTGGGTGTCGCGATGGGCGGTGGGCCAATAGAACCCTTGACGGAACGCTTTGGATACCAAGGCGCGCGGGGCGAGGTGTGACCCGCACAACCCTTGGTGAATTTCACGGACCGGCTCGAGTCCCTCCTCCTTGGAGATGCACCGAAGGTAGGGTGCGCATACCCCGCGCTTGTAGAGAGCGTCGCTATGGATGACGAAGCCCCGGGCCTGACTCTTGAGCCTCCGTGCCTCGACGGGGTCGGCGGGCTCCGTCTCTTCTGAGAGGTAACTCAGGACCAGGGTCCTCCAGTCTTGCTCACCAACGAGACACACCTCGGGGAGCTCTTTCGTGGCGGGCTCCGAGATCACTTCGTAGAAAGCCCCTTGGGGGATTTCGGTCTTCGTGTTTGCGGCTCTTGCCAGGATGTCGGCGTCGGTGTTGATAGCGCGTGGGATGCTGCGAACGGTGATGCCGGTGAAGTGCTTCTCCATGGCCCGGGCCAGAGCCAAGTACTTGATCATCTCGGGGTCCTTGGTCTGGTAGCTTTTGTCGATATGGCCGGTGACGAGCTGCGAGTCGCTCTCGATGACCATCCTCCGCACACCCGAGGCGCGTGCCTTTCGGAGACCGAGGAGGAGCGCCTCGTATTCTGCCCCGTTGTTAGTGGTCTGGAACTCGAGACGCGTGCTGTAAGAGGTGACATTGCCCTCCGGGGACTCAAGGATTGCTCCAGCGCCGGCGCCTTCCGAGCACCATGAGCCATCGACGTAAATCGTCCACAGCGGGTCTGAGGGGGTTGGAGGCGCGGCGTGCCCCGACGGGGCCCATTCTGCCAGGAAGTCCGCCAACACCTGGGACTTGATTGCTGTCCTTGGCACAAATTCGATAGAGAATGGGGCAGGCTCGGCCGACCACTTGCCCACACGCCCGGATGCTTCCTTGTTGCGAAGCATCTCGCCGATGGGGAAGGCTGACGGCACTCGGACCGAATGGGCGAGGAAGTAGTGTCACAGCTTCCTTGACGCCATGAGGAGCGCGTACACGAGCTTCTCCAGCTCGGTGTACCGCACCTTCGCGCCCTGCAGCGCCTCAGACACATAGTAGACGGGATGTTGGGTTTTGTCCTTTTCTTTGACGAGGACGGCGCTCACTGCCGTCGGGGTGGCTGCGAGGTAGAGCAACAACGCCTCCCCGGGACAAGGGCTCTGCAGCAGGGGCGGCGAGGCAAGGTATGCCTTTAACTCTTCCAAGATGGCTTGGCTTTCGCTTGTCCACTCAAAGCTGGAGGATCCGCGCAGCGTCTTGAAGAACGGGAGTCCTTTTTCAGCCGAGCGAGAGATGAACCTCCCCAACGCGGCGAGACGCCCTGTCAGTTTCTGCACTTCCTTAACATTTTCTGGTGGTCGCATGTCGAGCACTGCTTGTATTTTTGCCGGGTTGGCCTCGATACCCCTTGCTGACACAAGGAAGCCGAGGAGCTTCCCCGCCTGGACCCCGAACACGCACTTCTCCGGGTTGAGTTTCAGGCCCGCCTTCTTGAGGTTGTCGAATGTCTCCCGCAAGTCTGCGGCGTGGGTGTCGGCGAGGGCGCTCTTGACGACAATGTCGTCAACGTAGGCCTCAATGTTCTGCCCTATCTGAGGCGCGAGGGCCTTACACACGAGCCGTGTGAAGGTTGCGCCGGCGTTCTTGAGCCCGAAGGCCATTCGAACGTAACAGAATGTCCCGGAGGGCGTGATGAAGCTTGTTTTCTCTTCGTCTTCTTTGGCCATCCACACCTAGTGGTACCCGGAGTACGCTTCTAGGAAACTCATAAGCTCGCATCCTGAGGTGGCGTCGACCAACTGATCGATCCGCAGGAGTGGGAAGTTGTCCTTTGGACACGCGCGGTTGAGGTTGGTGTTGTCAACGCACATGCGCCACTTCCCATTGGCCTTCTTGACGAGGACGGGGTTGGCGAGCCAGTCCGGGTACATGACCTCACGGATGACCCCGGCCTTATAGAGCTTGTCAACCTGTTCATGGGCCGCGGCTTGGCGTTCTACGCACATTCTTCGGAGCTTCTGCTTCACCGGGCGTGCATCCGGCTTGACGTACAGCCGGTGCTCAACAATTTCCCTGGGCACACCAGGGAGATCTTCGTGCTCCCATGCGAAGAGGTCGCGGTCGCCCCGGAGTGTGTCGAGTAGAGCCTCTGCGACCTTTGGGTCGAGGTTCGCTCCGACGAGCACCGTCTTGATTGGGTCTTCCTCTGACAGCTGTACCGAGCGTGTCTCGCCATCGGGCTTGGGCTTTGGGACCCACCACCCGGATGTTGGGGGGTCGGCAGCCCCTGGCGCGGTTTTCTCAGCTTCAGCCTTAGCGTGAACGGTGTGGACATAGCGAATGGCCGCCTGGATGTCGTTGTCAATCTTGCGGGATAAGTCTTGATTGCCTCGGACGGTTATGACACTGCAAGGAGACGGGATCTTCATGCAGAGGAAAGCATGGTGAGGGACGGCACCAAATTTGTTCAGTGTGACCCGGCCGAGGATGACGTTGTATTGGTAGGGGAGATCGACCACGTCGAAGACGATACTCTCCTGACGCTTGCACTCCCCTTCTCCGAACTCCACTGGGAGTTCAATCTTCCCGAGCCCTGGGACAGGCTCGCCTCCGAAGCCCAGGAGCGGGATGCCTGCGGGGGTGAGGCATGCCCGCGGTATCCCCATCTCTGTGAGGGTGGATGCGAATAGTATGTCCGCTGAGCTTCCTCTGTCGATGAAGACGCGACGCACCTCACAGTCATTTATAACCGCCGAGATGACAAGGGCGTCGTGATGGGGGAGGCTAATTCCCGCAGCGTCCTCGGAGTCGAAGGTCACTGTGGTACCGACCCACGGAGGGAGCTCGGTGGGTGGCGACGAGTTGATGTGTTGCACCTGTCGGGTGTAGGCCCGACGTTGTCGCTTGGACGGGAATGTGTGAGCGTGTCCGCCCGTGATGGCGTGCACTATGCGACGCCGCGGATCGTCAACTTGCTTCAGTGGCTCCCCAAGGAGCGGAAGCGGCGGCGGAGGCGGCAGGGCCTGATGTTCTTGAGCTGCCGCGCGATCGTGTCGCGGGGCGCCGGCCCTTGTGGCCAGCCCGCGCTGCTTGATTGCGCGGGCGGCGGCGACTAGGTCGCACTCTGCGGTGGTGTGGAAGACCCAGCCGTGAAGCTCACAGAATACTCGGTTGTCACCGCCGGGCCTTCGTCCTCCGCTTCCGTCATTACTGCCTCTTCCGCGCCCGGAGTTGTTTCCGTGTCCCTGGCCTTGACCGCGACCTCCGTGAGGGTAAGCCTGGCCGCGGGAGTCCCGCTCGGGACGGCCCGACCCGCGGCCGCGGGAGTCCTGTTCGGGACGGCCCGACTCGTGGCCCCGGTCACTGCTGCGTGCCTGCTTAGCGGGGCGACACTCCTCTTCTTCCACGTGGTACACATCCTTCTGCCTTCTGGCTTGCCGGTCATAGGTTTCCGCTTTTGGCCCAGTCCAGGCGGCAAGCGCCTGTGCCTCTGCTTGCCTACGGGTTTTCCCGTCTTCGAACTTGGAGTAGGTGCGCATGATCTCGTACAGCTCTGCGACTGACTTGGGCTCTTTCCTGTCAAGTTTTCCTGCCAAGTCGGGGTTATAGATTGCGTGGCGGGCGGCCTCGCACACGCTCTTGTCGGTGATGTCCGGGATCTGGCATTGTACTTGGGCAAAGCGTTGCGTGAAATCACGTATTGACTCGTCGGGGGCCTGCTTGAGGGAGAATAGGTCTGAGGAGGTGACTTCCTTGTTCCGGTGGGCTATGAAGTGGCTAGTGAGCTTGTCACGGAGCTGTTCCCACGAGTACATCGAGCGAGGAGCCAGCTCGAGATACCATTTCCTGGCCAGACCGGAGAGCACTAGCAGTAGCCCCTTGGCCATGATCGCTTCATTGCCTCCTGCTGAGGAAACGGCGGTCTCATACACCCTGAGGAACTCGACGGCATCGGAGTTCCCGTCAAAGCTGGCGATATTGGGCGCTCGGTACTTGCTCGGCCATGGCGTGGCCGCTAGCCCTGGGCTCAGCGGGTTGTACACGTCGGTGAGGCCCGGGGCGTTTGACGACGGCTGGCAGGTTCTGATCTCGAGTTGGTGCGGGGCGACATTGGCGGGCCGCCCGGCTACCCGTCCCGGGTGGCGGAGCTCCGGGTGCGGCGGAGGTGCTGGGACCCACGCAGGGTAGTGCTCCGCTGGCCGACGCGGCGAGGCCGGGGCCTGCCCGCCTGGCTGCGTGACGGAGTGATAGAAGGGCTGGTAGCTGGGGCCTTCCCCCGCGCCATAGAGGGATGCCGCGGCCATCTCTCGGCTAGCCTCCAACTGATGCCGCAGGGCTGCGGCTTCTTCGGCGCATGTGGGTGGGGAAGGAATCGCTCTTGCGCGGCTGTCGGCCATGGCTTGACGGAGGGCGGCGGCCTCCTGCGCCCCCGCTCGGGATGGCAGCCTGGCGCGCGCTTGGGCTTCCGCTACTTCCTGCATGACCTCCTCGGCGGCAAGGGTGTTACGTCGGGTTTGCTCTCGCGCTTCAGCTAGGGTCTCGTCCAGGCGGCGCCGTACTGCCGCGGCCTCGGCTGCTTCGGGGACCGGCGGGGGAGCCGCCACGGTTCGTGCAGCATCACGCTCAGCGCGAAGCAGGCCTGCCTCGGCGCGAGCATTGTTTGAAGCTTGGAGGGCCTGGAGGGCCTCATCCTTTGCCCTAACGAGCTCCTCCCTGAGCTCGTTAGCCTCGCGCCTCAAGGCTTCGGCCTCCGTCTCATCCTTTGCCCTAACGAGCTCCTCCCTGAGCTCGTTAGCCTTGCGCCTCAAGGCTTCGGCCTCCGTCTCGATTGCGTGCTTCTGAGTTTGCCACGTCGATCACAGCTGTGGGGAGCCCAGCAGCGCGGACATCGGTTGATGAGTCGTTGGCTTGAAGGCTAGCAGCCGATGGGTTGCTGACGCGGGCGTCGCCAAGCTCCGCAGCGACGGCCGTGTTGTTCGTCCTTGTCTGACGCGTCGGGTTTGGTGTGCGGGGTACGATCGTCCTAGCCGTGTTCTTTTTCCTCGGCGCCATGGCTTTTCGCTCGAACTCCCAACGGTCGGCGCCAACTGTCGTAGATACAAGTCTAGACAGTAAACTTATGGCACCCCCGAAGGGCTACAGGGACCGTCGGTGGTGCACGAGGAGTGCGAGCGAGTAAGACCTTTCAAACGTCCGTCAAGCCGAGGAATGAAACACGTACGACAGGGTGAAACACAAGCCGTGTACGAGGAGGCGAAACCCCTCTGGTGTACGACGAAGTGAAAGTTACTCTTCTGTTGAAGCAATGTGCTAGGGTTACAAGATTTCTCTCCCCCTCCTCTCTACCCCTAGGGGGGTATTTATAGGGTTGGAGGATGGAAAAGGGGAGATTACAATTTTGCCCTCACATGAGAGGGACTTCTACAAGGGCGCAGTAGTCATTTCCCGTGCATAGAAGATATTTTTAGGAGAATATTCTGGGCATCTTCGGGGAATATTCTCTGGCATCTTCGGTGACGATGCCAGCGCGTACCTTGGCGGCGACGAACACCGAGACGATCGTTGGCGATGTCGGTGTAGCTCTTGATCTGGCGTTGCCGACGTAGACTTCGATGAAGATGGACGTCGAGGTTGCCCTTAGTGACGAGAGGTTTCCCTTGGCGGTATTGACGACGTAGACTTCAACGATGACAGACGCCGAGGTTGCCCTTGACGGTGTTGACGTAGTCCGCGATGACGGCGAAGACTGGGGCTGCTCTTGATGGTGTCAGTGTGGTCCCTGATAGTACATGCGGAAGGCTTTGAAAACGGGCTAGCGCGGGGACCCCTACTCCAACAGTATCATTGGAATCGATGGTGTCATTGACAAAGAGGACTATGACCAATTCGATGACCCGGATACGGAAGAAGATAATGACGATGCTAACAAACAGCCACGGCCCCAGAAGGAGCAGAACTACATGTCCCGCCATGCGTCCCTTCAAAAGACGCAGTCACTCCGAGGGGCTAACCTATATCAGGAAGAAGACCAAGACTGCCGTTGAGAAGATTGTCAAAGAGTGAGAAGTACTAGCGGCAAAATTGTCCACATGTATCTCTTTTGTATTTGCACTTAATTAATGATGTAAGTTAAGTTAATTAATGATGTAAGTTAAGTCTCAAAGCAATGTATAGCCCACTTTTGTGAAATTGTTTGAAATTTTAAACAAAGTCTCTTGAGGTCATATCATGACACCATGCCAAATTTCATATTTTTTAGACTACATTTACATTTTTTTAAAATGAAAAACAAATAACATGCAAGTAAGGGTTTGAATTTTTCCAACTAAATGTTTGAATTTTTCATTCATTTCTTGGATAAGATCTACGAAGCTACTTAAGTACTTAAATATGATTTTTCTTTCAATTTTTAAGCATTTTTAATATACTTGTAGATCTTATTTAAATTATATCCAGTAAATGCCTAGAAAATCATTTAATGTGTAAAAAATATACAAACTAACTTACCAGTGATCTTATTTGGATCAATGTACAAAAAGATTGGACCCTAAGTACTAACCCTAAATAACTTACCAGTGACGAGCTGTTCGTGACGCGCGTCAGTGGTAACAACTTACCAGTGACGAGCGCGTTTGTCCGCTCGTCACTGGTAATGTGAAAATATATACGGCCTGCGCGGGATTCAACGCCACCCTCGCCGCCAGGCCGCCGCTCCACGCCGGACGCCTCCCTCGCCGCCTCCCTCGCCAGCTACCTCCCTCGCCGGACGCCACCTCCACCCACCGCGGAGCTTTCCCGGGACCAGAGATCGACGGAGTGAGCGCCACAGCCGCACCCTTCTTTTCCAATTCTTCCGTCCTGCGTCGGTTGCTTTTGATTTTTGCCGAGGCCAAATTCGTGGCTTCTTGCAGGTGTGGATTAGATTAGTGATTGCAGCAAGGTTGATTTGCTTTAAGCGTATAACAGTGCGTATGTGATGTACGGCAGTGCTTCTCCACTGTGTCGAATGTAGAATGTTTGAGTTAGATTCGTATGCAGCTTCCTTGCATAAAAATCAGTGACAATATTGTGGTACCGGCCATCGAGCTGAGGAAACGTTAGTTGCTGAATGTTTATTTTTTCAGGGACAATGAGTTGTCAATGTTTTGTCAAAATGTTGCTTCGTCAACGTTTTGTCAACGTTCGACACTCAATTTTAGTTAATTTTAGCAAAGGTCATGCCGAAATTTTGTATTTTCATTAATTTATTTTAGCATAGTTATGTTGTATTCGGGTTATTGTAGTTCCTTGTCATGCTAAATTATATGCATTTTTAGCCTTTTTTTTAACAAGTTTCCATTTAGTTCTAAAATGGCCGCAAGTACCCCCTCTTCGTCGCGGACACCAACGGATGCCCCGGCATTATCCCGAGATATCGAGGGGCGTACGGAAGCGCCCCGGGATCTAGTCCTCAAACAAATCTCTCAGGAGGCCGAGGACAACAACGAGTACGACTCGGAAGAGTCCGGCGGTGCTGAAGACGCGACCAATCGTGATGAAGGGACCGGCCGTGAAGACGAGACCGGTTTTGACGAAGAACAGGCGGACGGGGCTCCACCAGCTAAGCGAAAAAGGCGGCACGCGCCTAGGAGACCGAACAAGTTGAGCACCGACACCTTTGTAATCACTCGAGTCGACGATTTGGGTAAACCTGCCAGTCCAGTAAAAGCTGCACAGGGCTGCATCCTGCGTGAAACCGTGAAGATCACAACCCCCGATATAAGGACGAAAGAAACCGAGCATCTTCGAACTCTCCTCTTGGACAGGCTATTCAGCAGGTATTCCGTCCCGTAGGCTGACAAAAATAGAGTCGCAGCTAAAGCCCTGAGCATGATGTCCAAATCTTTGAATACATGGCGATACCATGCCAATAAAATGAAGGATAAAGATTTCGAGACCGTGATAAAGCCGCTATGGCCTACGATAGATGAGGCGGACTGGACCGAGTTCATTCAAACTCGCTCGGACGATGAATTCAAGAAGTTAAGTGAGTGGGGGAAGGACATGCGAGAGAAGATCGTGGGTAACCACAGACTCGGCAGCCGTGGTTACCCAGGGAAGAAGCCAAAATGGGACAAGGAGGATGCAAAGTTGATTGCGGCTGGGAAAGAACCCCCTTTCTCGGACATCCAGCCAGGGCGCAGAAAGGATTTTGTGAGGGCCGCACAAAATTTGACCCAGTGACGGGGGAACTGATCTTCACACACGAGAAACTGAAGGAGGTGCACGAAGAGCTGGTAACCTCTGAACCCATTTTATTTTATTTGTCATACGTAGATTAATTTTCGAAAAGGTACGTTTCTGAATGGTTGACGATACTTGCAGAAAAAGCTAAGCCAGCAACCTGAAAGCTCTCAGGACTCTGTCGATAGCGATAGGTGGCAAGACCCTATCAACAAGGCTCTCGGCAAGCCGGAGACTCGTGGCTGTGTGATGGGCGTCGGGTATGGGGCTCGATGGGCTGATTATTGTCCCCAAACCCGCGAGGTTGCCCGCGAGAGGAGGAAAGCCAAGCATGATAAAGAATTCGATGCGCGAGTGGAGGCGGCGGTGAAACGTCTATTAGGGCCTGTATATGAGCAACTACAACGTCCACCCATGCATCCTGATACCCAGCCGCCGCCCTTGAATCTTGATACCCAGCCGCCGCCCTTCAATGCTGCAAGGAGTAGCAGCCCCTCTGTCTCGGGCATTGGCCCCGGGTCGCCAAATCCAATCGACAGCCTCACAGTAAGCGTCGTCGGCTCAACAAATCATTCTAGTACGTCTTGGTTTCATTGTTCGGACTCTAACATCGACGACGCATCCACCTGTATATATGTTTCGCAGGTAATCACTCCGTGCCATCTCTAGGCCCAAGTGCTCTGCTCGATGGTGACCATCGCACACGGTCCAGTCCACCCAATAATGCCGGAGAACAAGATGCACTGTGTGGATTTACCACCAAACTTGGCGAGGGTGGAGTTGACCAAGGTGGTCGGCAACTTCGAGGACTTGGTTTTGAATGACCCCCCTGAAGAGGGATACGAAAAACTAGGAGCCTGCAAGGGGTTTTTTCTTAGGTGGCCGAAGGACGCGATAAAGTTGATTGAGACCTCCAATCGCGCAACACTATCGCCGAGCCACACCCACAGTACATCACCAAGACCATCTCCTTTGGGTCTTTGCCCACCTCTATCGTATAGGGATTTGGAGATGGAGGGCGCCGATGAGGGCGCGGAGCATGGCATGCCGTGTGATGAAGAGGCACAATTATTTGTAGATACGCCGCCAGCCCAGCACGACAAGCAAGCCCAGACGAAGTTGACTCCTAACACACTCATGGGCGCAGCCAAAGAAGCGATGGCCGGTCAGAGGGCCATATCTCTAGAACCACAGCGTACGAGGAAAAAAGAGGCGAAGAAGACACATGCCAGCACCGGTACTAATGATAGACAAGTTGAGGCGAGGTTGAAAAAATCCTTAACCTACCCAGCATCTTCCCAATCAAGACAGGGAGCAACGGGTCGTCAATGGCGGGCCTATCATGTCCCGGATCACCGCATGGTACCAAGGGTTGAGTTCGACATCCTCCCAAATAAAATGAAGATTCTGCATGAGAACATTCGATAGGTGGAATTAGCACCTGATGAAAATAATGTCTCATATTACACGGTGAAGGTGCCAGAGGGTTTCCATTTCGTCGACCAGTATCTCGCGGACAAATTCTATCTGGAGTTTGCAGAGATCTTTGGCATGTTCAACCTTTATAGGCTCGAAGCATCCTTAGTCAGGCTATGGGCGCTGTACCAAGCCAGAGAGACCAGACGCCTGAATCTTCCCGATGTTGGAATAGCAGATCCGTATCACATGCACGAGAACAACGTTCGGTCCGAACAAGGTAGAGAGATTATAAAAGAATACCTCGTGAGTGCGCTGTTAGCGCATAAGGGCAAGGACTACCTACTCGTGCCCTACAATCCCATGTAAGTCCTTCTCTACTTTGTGCTTTCGTAAATTTCCTTTTTGCTTGTGCACGTAGCCAACTTCGTGGGTTAATATTGGTTTGTTCACATGTTTGTGCAGCGACCACTGGATCCTCTTAATACTAATGCCGAAGGAAAGCAAGGCTTATTACTTTGATTCCATGAAAAGGGAGAAGAAAAACTACACCCTACTCAAGAAAGTTCTGGATGATGCTCTCTTCGACTTTGCACACATGGGAGGAACTGTGGCAAAAAGAAGTGGTCCTCCACGCTTCAAACACGTGACTGATTTCTGTTGCAGACAGCAGCCGGAGAATAGTGTGACGTGTGGCTACTACGTCTGCTCCCACATGGACGACTTTGTACGGGCACGGAACACGTTATGCAAAGCTGAGAACTTACGTAAGTGGAGTAATAACCTCGAGCACAAGCCGTATGACTGGAAGCAAGAGTTTGCACGCTACCAGAATATGTTTGCGAATATCATCAACAAGGATGTCGTCTTGGATACCGGGCTTTTCTATGGCGGCAATGACCCACCGGAGGAACATGCGGCTCGCTCAGAGCAGCGAGCTCACCAAATTCCGCCGTGGTTCGACACCCGGGAAGACGGTGTCGCCTACATGCAGCTAGGCCCTAGAGGAGGGAAAAAAGCGTCAAGGTAGGCCCTAGAGGAGGGAAAAACACTGCATATGTATTGTGTTTGTGGTCGTGTATTGTCAAACTTGTGTACTTTATACGCTTGTGGACATATTTACATCTTGTTACTTTCTACACTTGTTATTTTCGTAGTCGGTTGAGACATCGATCTACATATATATTATTGTGTTTATGGTTTCAAGTTGCATGGATATATACTGTGATATATGTGTGGTGATCTGAATATGATATGAATTGAATTGCTATGGAATTTGAATTATTAATTGCTGATTATACATATAAATACAGTAATGGGCTGGGCCTGGTCGAAGTACCATTGACGTGCGGTCTGGAGAGCTCGTCACTGGAGTTGGGCTTATCAGTGACGGGCGGCTCCGGCAGCATGTCACTGGTGACGCTGTTACCAGTGACGAGCTGCTAGGTGCGCTCGTCACTGCTAACGAATTACCAGTGACGAGCTCGCCGCCCGTCACTGGTAACCACTTACCAGTGACAGGTTACCAGTGACGTGCCTGCCCGCTCGTCACTAATGGGCATTTTAGGCCCGTCACTGGTAGAATTTTCTGTTGTAGTGTCTCTAGTGGGTCCTTCGCGTATTTTAATATTCATGATAAATTTTATCAAACCGAATCACTTGTGCAACGACATCTACGTCAAAAATCAACAATTGGGTGCAACAGATAATCTCTAATATTCTCTGGATGAACAATACAACTATTGAGCCATTGGTCTTACGTATCAATAGAGATCATCAACAGTTTACTTCCATTGTTGCCGGGGCTGACGATCAAGACATCGTTGCAAGCACGAGGAAGAAAAAGAAGTCTTACCATATTTAGCTACTCATGGATTTGATGATTAAATGGTGTTGGTCTCTAGATTTAATGTCAAAGTTGGAGAATTACATAGTTTATTCATCAAATTATCAATATAACGCAGAGGAGATATCTAAGAAAAAGTACTTAGTGCATCAACCTCTATATAGAAGTACTCTGTATCAAGGTTTCGAACAGGAAGGCAGCCACCATGAAACCCCTAGCTGGATGTACACCAGTCATTCTGCAACCAGCCCCTCTCATCTTCAACGGCATCGTCAGATTTGAATGTGTTTTCAGAGAGTAATTTTAGATTCTTGTACTTTCTTCCATCTGTTTCCAACACCAAGTGTTCTAGTTCCGTTTTTCCTAGCAAGCCCTTAGCCGAATTTATTTTACTCATGATTTGTTTTTGTTGGACCAACTCACCTAAACGATGATGACGGTGCGCTAAAGATTAACACCAAGTTCAGTTCGATACAAATAAATCTCTTTTGTTTTTTCTTTTGGGCAAACAACCATCCTGCCGAGGCATAGGTCCTATTAGTCAATGGATATCGTCGATAATTTACTTCCTGCTACTACAATTGTTTTCAAGCATGATGACAATACAACTTACAACATTCGGAGTCTTTGATGAGGAAGATAACGAAGTCCGGCAAGCCCTGAACGTAAATATCAGGTACCTTTTACTTATGTCTGTGAGTTATTAGCATAATTCAGACGATTTTTTTGGAAAACAAAATCAATCCAACTCAAGTACGGACTGTTGGAGGTATGCAGCCAACTTGTTGTCATCCAAGGGTCCTAGCAAGAATTAGTCATAAAAGATCATCTCCATGCATTTTTGTCTGAAATTTAGGTGAACATGTCTATGGATAGCTGCGTCTGCGCTGTCAAAACTCAGAATTTACAAAGTATTGGAATTGAAGTGTTCAGAACGCATTTGTGATCTACTAATATCCCCTCAGACAAAAGGCAGTGTGATAGTACTTTGCGCTCATATCAATTTTCAGTGAGAAAATCAGGATTTCTGAAGGGTACTACTATTTTAGTTGGACGTGGCCACTACTTTCTTTCTTTTTTGAGGAAAACATTGTTTTCCCATTATTTACATTTCCCAATGTATGAAAAGATTGTTTCCCCATTATTTACATTTCCCAATGTATGTTTCCTAAAATTTCTGAAGATCCTTTCTAGTTCTTTAATACGTAAAAGATCGATCTATATCCATATGGTTTACATTTTCTCGTGCATGTGGTCTCGGAATATCTTGTTGCAGGATGAACACACGGCGACTAAATTCAAACCATTGTGAGCCTTGTCATGCTGAGAAATAGCCATTAGTTCTTGCAACTCCCTCTTCTGTTTCTGGTTCTCCTTGATTAACCATTGGGATCTTCTCTTCAGGTTATCGCAGTCTGCTGCCGTCTGCTTCTACTTGCTCCTAAAATTTTGAGAGAAGCACCCATCAGAACACTTCAAATTCATGATAAATAGAGAAGCGTGACAGGTGAATGCAAGTACCGGGCTCTCCTGTTCTGAAACCAGACTTCGACTTGGCCTGGTCTTATGTTCAGCTTCTTCGCCAGCTCTTGCTTTAGAGCCTAATTTTTTCCAATCATG
This sequence comes from Stipa capillata, assembly GCA_019208055.1. Lineage (NCBI taxonomy): Eukaryota > Viridiplantae > Streptophyta > Magnoliopsida > Poales > Poaceae > Stipa > Stipa capillata. The sequence continues at coordinate 57,207 of JAGXJF010000175.1, forward strand.
AGGCCAACTCTTCGATTTTAGGCACACGAGAATTCTAATTTAATGCGTGAAAATTCTTAGCAATATCATGATGTGAACTTACTGTATCACGAATGCAATGTTCTTCGTAGACGCTCTCGAGCACCGTGACCTGTTCGTAGCTAAGCCTTAGCTTCGTCGTATGACCATCGCTGTTCTCGTCGTCTTCTTGATCTGGGAACAAGACGTTGAATTGGACGGGCGATTTTAGCTTGCAGCTGATGCCTGCATTAGATTTGGAGTGCTTGCTAGTAGCTCCGGTGCCAAGGGAAAGGGCAGTCATTTCCTCTACTTCTTCTTCCATGTCAGGTATGTTTCTTGGTTGGAAACCACCAATCAGAACACAAGCATGCATAAATTGTGCAGGATGTGTGGCAGTTTTTCATGGTGAGATTTTAATTTGGTAATGACTCCAATTGCGTGAGCAAATACTGCAATGAGGATTTAGGGCGCCAATTAATTGGCGTTGTTATTGTCGATGGGTGGTTTCTTCAGAACCCATCATGCTGGAGATTCTGTAGGCAAGATGGATAGCAGAGTGCTTATTATTTCTCCCTTTGACGGTTATTTCCAGACCAACGGGAATATGCCAAATACTGAACAAGTTTCAGTAATTGGACGCCTCATAAACTGTACTTAATATCAGAACCAGCGTTTATTGCCACGTTGCACGTTTCCTTTGACCAAGTTTGCTGTAACTTAAAGCTGTAAAATAATGTAGGAAGAAGTATGTTTCGTTTCTCAATGCATTATATGCTCGTCCTGGTGTTCATAATGTCATGTAGTGAAGAACCTAAATAATAAAAAAGATCATGTACTGAAGAAAAGATGGGAAGACAAAATAATTTGCCATTTCATGTATTGCCACCGTAAAGATTGGCTTTGAGGATATGCCACTAAATTCACGGAAATAATCCGGAGTGCTACTGTCGACGATTGGTAAACCGGCGATCTTACGGTACTCGCGAGATGATGATTACTGGGGGGTAGGGACCTCTAGGGCCCAAGTGCCCAGAGACTCTGACAGCAGGGGACAGCCGTTTTTATACAGGTTCGGGCCTCCCTCAGGATAATAACCCTACGTCCTGTTGCTATATATTGATCGGGAACACGCTTTACAATGGGGGTGTATGTTAGTGGCTATCCTAGGCCTAGTCGTAGACTAATCCTAGCTAATCCTCCGGGCTCGACTCCTTCGAGACTGCGGGTCTTCTAGAGCTTCGCCTTCTGACTTGACCTAGATTGACTTCTTGCGACTTGTTGTCACCTAGATTGACCTGTCCTCCCCTATGGGATTGCTCATCCTTATATAGGGGGTACCCAGGGTCGTACTGGGCGTGGACTTACGCCCGAGTAGGACTCCAGCTTCCTTAAACGTCGGGATTGACTTTCCCAGTTCAAGGGGAGTCTTCTTCCCTTATAGGGATTGCCTTATCGTCCGAGGATCCTTATCAGATACGTGGTACCTTCCCAATGCCTCGGGTAACTACGTACGGGTACCCCGAATACACGGGATACTGTACTACGCATCATCAAGCCCCCCATCAGTACGCGAAGTGAGGTCAGGATGGTTTGGTTGGAAATCTGCCCTTGTCGGGGAGCAGCCCCGAGTAGGCGACCCGAGTAGTCCTTGTCGATGACTTCTCCGAGTAGGTTTAACCCCTACCGAGTAGTCACAGAAACCTTATCGGAATAATTTCTCGGAAATACCCAGAACGCATTTCCGATCTGATCTGATCCGTCGATCACGAACACGCGTCCGCCTGGCGTATTTTTAGGGAACGGAACCATCGTGGCGGAAAATTCGCGTGGTGATGAAGAATCTTTTCTCTCTCTGGCCCATCTCTTGGGTCATGGGTTGTCAGACCCTCTTTTTCCCGCGACGCGCTCTGTGCGCGAAAAAAGCAACTGCCCGCATTAAATGCGATGGAACCGATCGTGCCGTGAACCGCGCCCGGCGATCGTTCAAATCTTTTAGGAGTCCAAGAATCGGGGTTTTGCCCACATTGCATTCCTGTCTCCTAGCATTCTTGCTCTCTTCATCTTCTTCCTCGCACCCATGGCCAGGAGTTCCTCGGCGGATAATTCGTGGCCACGCTCGGAGATGACCGAGGCGAATCTCGCATCTTCCTTGGAGCTGGCTCTTATTCGATCAACCCACCAAGCCGAATTCCGGCCCGTCCGGGGAGAGCGAACCCCCAAACCTGAATCCGGCTAGCTGGTTATCTTTCCTGATTGTTTCCGGTGCGGGTTTTTCTTGCCTCCTTCCACCTTCCTACAATCGATATTCCACTTCTATCGGGTCGAGGTGGTAAACCTCGATCCGGCATCATACATTCTCCTGAGCGTGTTTGCCCACCTATGCGAAACCTACCTCGGAATTCGGCCCCCGCTGGACCTATTCCGATACTACCATAAGGTGGAGAGGACCCAGAAGAAGATAGCAGGAGGCGCAAACATCCGCCTTCGAGACGAAAGGATCACCGAGTACATTGATGCCCCCGAAATCCGGCCTTTCCCAGGATGGGAGCATGGGTGGTGCTGCTGCCGCCCCTCGTCCTCCTCGGGCATAAGGTACTGGGGAACGCCGCCTGAAGCTGCATCCTCCTGGACCGATGAGGCCCTACTCAACTCCCGCCTCCAGCATCTAGTCGGGGAAATTACGGCCCTTCGAACTCGAGGCTTATCCTCTGCCGATGTGGCCGCCGACTTCATCAGGTGTGGAGTTTGTCCCCTACGGTTCAGGGAAACAGGCGCTTGGGACCTGGCGAGCGATCCATATCAACGGTGGAGAAAACTGGGTAAGTCTCTACCTTCTCACCGGAGCAGGGATAGCTCGTCGCAGTATCATAACCCTCCTTTTTGCCTTAAACAGCTCTCCCCGAAGCGGAGGTATCCGAGAAGGTGGAAGCTCTCTTCACGCATGTACCTTCTCCTGACCGTCCGATGGTCCCTACATCGCTGCCCCTTCGACCTCCCAACGAGAAGGAAGAGGTTCTAGCGGTAATCCCTTTTTTCTATATGGTTTCTGATTCTTCACGCCCAACTCACATTGGCCTGGCGGGAAAAACCCCCTCTGCAGAAAGAAGGATGCGGGGTAGATGATCCGGAAGCTGGGCCCTCCATCCCTAATCGAGGCTTGACTGCGGCCGACGGCCCGGGCAGCGGGAACGCTAATCCGGCCGAGAAGACAGAAGAAGCTACACGGGGCGAGATAAGCTCCGTACCACCGCCTTGTCTCCACAGAGCAGTGGATCCTTCGGATCGACGAAGGCACTTCAATTCACTAAAGAGGGCGAGGTACCATCTTCTTGCTTCCTGTTCTATCAAACTTATCGATCTCATCCCCAACTTCTGATACGCGATCCACAGGGACACTTCTCCGTCAGCCCCCGCTCCCGTCGCTGCTCCGCAGAGGAAACCGTCCATCAGGTTACGTCCTGGTCGGGGCCCGGCGGGCGGGGTACCCTCCCCCTCGCCTGCCAAGGACCGGCCGACGTCTGAGCTTTCGAGCGGGGAAGCTTTGGCCGAAGATGACCCCATGGCGCTACTCAGACCCTTAATGGAGGTAGGAAAGACTCCCGCTCTTTAATAGTTTCGTCGACTGATCCTGCCATCCTGACTGACCCGGGTGTCTTCCTTTCAGCGTGCCCGCGCTAAGTGGGACTCTACTCGTGGCGAGGTCCACTCACTTCGCAGTGAGGTCAACTCGCTCCGCGGCGAGGTTCACTCCCTCCGCGGTGAAAACAGCACACTCCGAGACCAGTCAGCCCATCTTTCCGAATCCCTTTCTCGGGAGCAGGTGCGAGCTTCAACCGCCGAGGAGAGATTATCGAAGATGGCGGACCTCCTAGAGCTAGTGCTTACTGCGGTCGGCGCGTCTGTCCGATCCACCGAAGGTTTTTCTGATCGTCTGGCGGAACTGGATCGCGTGGCTCAGGAATTTTCCGGGCGCTTTCGTCTACCCGACTTGTAACTGCGTAGCCCTTGCGCATCAGACATGTACGACTTTTCTTCAACGAATCACTTTTTTTTTAACCGAATCCTAGGACCAGCCCCCGATTGTTCGTTCGAGAGACATTCTCGAGTGGACAATCGACTAGCCTCAAACGTAGAACTTCTGGAGTTGGTCAATGTTCCAGGAATTCGTTAGGACTCGGCCGTCTTCCATTGCTAGTCGAAAAGATCCTGGTCGAGTAGCTTCGACTATCGTATATGGACCTTCCCATTTAGGAGAAAGCTTGTTACTGTTGCTTTTGTTTTGTACGAGTCGTAGGACGAGGACCCCGACTTGTAATGAACGTTGTCGGACATGCCTGTCATAGTAGCGACGGAGCTTTTGCTGATATTGGGTGGCCCGCAGTAGGGCTTGGGTCCGTTTCTCCTCGATGAAGTTGAGGTCGTCCTCTCTTCGAGGGATTTCTTCCTTGTCGGAATATAGCTTCACCCGTGGCGATTTTAGTATAAGTTCACATGGCAGCATGGCCTCGGCCCCATATACCAAACCAAACGGAGTTTCTCCGGTGGCCCGATTAGAGGTTGTCCGTAGGGCCCAGAGTATGGAGGGCAACTCGCGAACCCAAGCTTTGGCGTGGGCGGAGAGTCTGTCGAAGACGCGAGTCTTCATCCCCTGAAGTATAAGTCCGTTGGCGCGCTCGACCTATCCGTTGCTCTGTGGGTGTGCAACCGAGGCATAACATATCTTGGTGCCGAGCTCGGTACAGTATTCAATGAAGTCGGAGCTGGAAAACTGGGTACCGTTGTCGGTTATGATTCTGCTCGGGACGCCAAATCTGGTCATAACGTTTCGCATTATGAACCGTTTGGCTGCCTCTGATGTGATCTACACGACAGGTTCAGCTTCGATCCATTTGGTGAATGTGTCAATTGCGACGAAGAGGAACTTATAGCCCCCAGGTGCCACCGGGAATGGTCCTAAGATATCGAGACCCCACGCGGCGAATGGCCATGACAAGGGAATAGTTTGTAGTGCCTGGGCGGGCTGGTGAATGCGTCTGCGGTGGAATTGACACTGACGGCATCGCTTCACTAACTCGCTCGCGTCATGTAGGGCTGTCGGCCAATAGAAACCTTGTCTAAAGACCTTTCCGACCAGGGTTCGGAAAGATGCATGCGCCCCGCACACCCCTCCATGGATCTCTTCGAGTAGTCTTATACCCTGCGTCTGAGGTATACACCGCATGAGCACTCCGTGAGCCCCTCGTCGGTAGAGGGCCTCATCGACCAAGGAATACATCTTGGCGCGCCGGGCAATTTGCTCGGAAAGTGTATCGTCCTCAGGGATAGTTCAATCGAGAAGGTACTTGCGGATGGGCTCTATCCACGACTCTTCAAGATCGAGGGGAGCGACGAGGTGACCCGCCACTCCCCTCGGAGCGTCAATACCTGGTGACACCCTTGAGTGGTGCCTATCTATCACTCCTTCGTCCTCAGGTTCCAAAGAACTTACGGACGGCGTCGAGATCCTTTCTACAAAGGCCCCGGGTGGGCATGGAGACCGCGAGGAGGCTAGGCGGGCAAGACTGTCGGCTTGGCAGTTATCCTTTCGAGGGATATACCGTACTTCAAAACCAACGAACTTCTTTTCTAGCCTTCTCACCTCCGCGAGGTAAGCAGCCATATTCGGGTCTGTGGTCTGGTACTCCTTGGACACTTGTCTTGCCACCAACTACGAATCTCCATTCACAAGGAGGCGGCGAATCCCGAGGGCAGAGGCGACCCGGAGACCGGCTAGCAAACCTTCGTACTCGGCCACGTTATTTGTAGCCGGGAAATCAATCTGCAGTATGTACTGCAGGCGTTCTCCAGTCGGAGAGGTCAAGACTATTCCAGCCCCCGCGTCTTCGATGGTTAATGAACCATCGAAGTGCAATGTCCAGATGTCGTCCTTTGCTACTGGTGATGCCGAGTTGTCGGGTTCCGTCCATTCGGTGATGAAGTCAGCGAGGACTTGCGACTTTACGGCCGTACGCCGGACGAAGTGGACGTCGAATTCTCCGAGCTCGACAGCCCATTTGGCGATTCTGCCAATGGCTTCGCGGTTGCGGAGAATTTCTCCCAGAGGATAGGCGGTCGGAACCATGATCGTGTGAGCTTGGAAATAGTGTCGGAGCTTGCGAGACGTAGTGAGGACCGCGTACAGGAGTTTTTGAACTTGAGGATAGCGCTCCTTAGGTCCGTGTAGAATCTCGCTGATGTAGTATACTGGTTTTTGGATTTTCTCACGGCGCTCAGGGGTTCCGCGTTCCACCGTCAGCACTCCGCTGACCGCGGTCGGTTCGGCTGCGATATAAAGCAGTAAAGTTTCTTCGGGATTGGGCGCGACCAATACTGGAGGGGTTGTCAGGTACTTTTTGAGTTCTTGGAATGCCGCTTCAGACTCCGCCGTCCATTCGAAACCGTCGTGTTGCCGCAAATGTTTGAAAAACGGGATCCCACTGTCCCCTAGTCGGGAGATGAATCGGCTCATGGCCGCCATGCAGCCCGTGAGTCTTTGGACGTCTCGGACCGTTCTTGGAGACTTCATCTCGGCGATCGCCCGTATTTTATCGGGGTTCGCCTCGATCCCTCGGTGTGATACCAGAAAACCAAGTAGTTTTCCAGCGCAGACTCCGAAGGTACACTTTTCTGGGTTCAGCATGATTCTGTTTCTTCGGAGGCTGGTGAATGTTTCCAACAGGTCCGAGATTAGGTCTTCTTTCTTCTTTGTTTTCACGACGAGGTCGTCGACGTATGCTTCGACGTTTCGACCAATTTGGCTGTGGAGGGCGAGCTGCATTCCGCGTTGGTACGTTGCTCCCGCGTTTTTTAGTCCAAAGGGCATTTTCGAATAGCAGAAGACTCCGAATGGAGTTACGAAGGAGGTTTTCTCCTCATCCTCCCGGCACATGCTTATTTGGTGATAGCCTAAATAAGCGTCGAGAAGGCTTAGGTAGTCACACCCAGATGTTGAATCCACTATCTGATCTATTCTGGGTAGGGGGAAAGCATCCTTGGGGCAAGCCTTGTTAAGATCTGTGAAATCGACACACATCCGCCACTTCCCGTTGGCCTTCTTAACCATGACTGGATTCGCAAGCCATTCGGGGTGCTCGACTTCCCGGATGAAACCGGCCTTTAGGAGCTTTTCAATTTCTACTTTGATGGCTTCCTTTCGATCCGGGGCGAATCGCCGTAGCTTTTGCTTCACAGGTGTGGCATCTTGACGGACAGCCAACCTGTGCTCAATCACCTCCCTAGGGATTCCGGGCATGTCGGATGGTTGCCATGCGAATATGTTTGAATTGCCCCGGAGGAACGTAATGAGCGACGACTCTAAGTCTGGGTCGAGTGTCGACCCGATCCGAACTGTCTTGGAGGGCTCTGATGGATCCAGAAGGACTACTTTCACTTCGTCATGGGTTCTCACGGCCGCGTGGGTTTTTGAGGGTATAAGCTCTCCGCTTCCCGAAAGCACGTGGTCGAGGCTCCGCTTGTCGCAGAGGAGTGCTTCTTTGGGGAAGCTCCTTATCGTAGGCACACCTTTCGGGCCGGGCATCTTCATGCACTGGTATGCGTAGTGCGTAGCTGCCATGAACTTGGCCAGGGTAGGTCGTCCTAAGATAGCGTTGTAGGCTGTCTCGAAATCGACTACGTCGAACAGGATTTTCTCTGTTCGGAAATTCTCCGGTGTGCCGAAGGTAACCGGGAGCGTGACTTGCCCAATCGGTGTGGCCGATGAGCCTGGGACGATGCCGTGAAAAGCGTGCGTCACCGTCTGGACGGATGATCGTGGCACCTGCATGGCATCGAGGGCGTTGGCGAATAGGATGTTGAGGGAGCTTCCTCCGTCTATCAGCACGCGGCCGACTCGGCAATTGTTGATCGTGGGCTCGACCACGATCGGGTACCGTCCCGGTCGAGCACAGTTTTCGGGGCAATCGGCCTGATCGAATGAGATTGCTACCTCCGACCATTTGATCGCTCGAGGAACTCGCGGTACACTCGTGAGGACTTCCCGGGCGATCGCCTTGTACTGCCTCTTGGACTCATAAGAGGTGGAGCCCCCGAATATGTGCTCTATCGCTCTGACATGCCCCTGGAAAGGCTCAGGGGTGGAATCACTGTCTTCGGAAGATGTCTCCCGGCTGTTGTTAGCGACCTGAGGGTTTTCCTCGCGGAACCTTTCTCGCTCTTCTCGAAGGTACTTCTTGAAGATGCGGCACTGTCGCAGATCATGCGAGTCTGTCTGGTGGAAGTCGCACCAGGGCTTGGACGCCTTGTCGGAGGAGGTTGTAGGCTTATCTTTGGGATGTGGCTTCCAGGTACGTTTCTCGGAGGCATCGGCCATCACCTCGTCGGTTCTGGTCCTCTTCTCCTTGTTCCCTCCGGAGGGCTTCTTCTTGCGCTTGGTCTTGCGCGAATCGCCTCTCGACTGGAGGGGAGAACCGGTAGACTCGCCACGCTGTTGCTTGATGTAGCGCAGGGTTTCCTCCGCGCAGGCAGCCTTCTCGGCCAGGTCCATGAGCTGCCTGGTGGTTCTTGGTGGTCGCATGATCAGATCGTGCGTGCACATCTCGTTTCGACTGCCCCGAGTGAAGGCGCGAATGACATCCGAGTCCGTTATTTCGGGTATGGTGTTGCGGACAGCACTAAACCTTTTCGTGAATTCACGGAATGTCTCATCTGGTCGTTGGACGATAAGGAACAAATCGTCGACCCGACCAGGCCTCGGGAAGGTACCCTGGAAGTTCCCGAATAGCATGTCGCATAGCTGTCCCCAGGAACGGATCGTCCCTGGGGGTAGGTTTGTCAACCACGTCCTAGCGGCTCCTCTGAGAGCGGTAGGGAGGTAGTTGGCCATTACCTTCTCGTCGTCGCCGGCTGCCTCAATCGCGGTGGTGTAGATCTGGAGGAACTCCACGGGATTCGTGGTTCCGTCGTACGATTCAAGCGAGCCGGGTTTGAAGCGAGAAGGCCATCGTACCTGCCGGAGTTCCTGGGATAGCGCTTGGCATCCGCTGAAGGATCCCCGATAAGGCATGTTTTCGCCGCTATTCGGGGTCGAGGATCGGCCCCGAGCATTGGTGTTGTGTGGGTGGTTCTCTCCGAGAAGGTTGCTGCTCCTGCTGGCGCCTTTGACGGCGGCGCTGCTCAAGCTGTTCTCGGAGGTCCACCGGCTGCTCCTCCTGAGGAGGCCGGTTTCTGGGGTGTCGCCCCTCCTGATCTCGTTCTTCCAACGGGGGAGGGGTATGCACCCGAGCAGAGCTGTGGGTCACCGATCTGGCCCGAGAAGACTCGGCCTGGTTCTGAGCCTCCTGGAGGTCAGCCCCCAGCCGTCTCAGCCACTGCACGCCCGCTGGTCTAGATAGATCTGCTATGGGAGGCTGTGATAGTAGATTGCGCACTTCCGCAAGTCTTTGCGCAGTTCGGGACACGTACTCCCTCGTTCCCGGGGGGATTTCTCTCCAGTGGCGGGAAGGTCTCCGTTCCGACGAGGAGTTCTCTCCCCGTCAGCGGGTAATCCTCCGTCCTCGTGGGAGGCATCCAGCGTGTTATGCGGCTGTGAGCCCCCGGGCAAATCTGGATCTGCGGGGTCTTCTCGACCGTCGTTGATCGCGAGTACCATGCGAGGTCCCTGGCTGGACGACGTGTACTCGTACTCCATCGCGTTGTCCTCATCGGAAACAACGCGGGTAAGCTCTTGATTGTTCTCACGATCAGAGTTAGCGGGAGAAACCCCAGCCATGGGGCTGGTCGTTCCCGCCGGGGAGTCGTCATTCAAGACCAACTTCCCACTGAAGGCCCTGGCGCACTCGGTTCTGAAGTGGTCAGCTTCGCAATCCGAGTCCTCTCCAGGGGCTATTCTCCGAAGTCAACTCGATCCGTTACTGGGTACGGGTCCATAGGGCCAAAGTTGTCGTAGAAACCCTGGTCCGAGTACCCAGTACGGGGTGAGATGGCGATCGGTTTTCCTGCCGTGCTCGCTACTTCCTCCTCGGTCGAGACCGAGGAGGGCTGTGCGATCGGCGCTGAGATCTGATCGTGCCTAATTGCGCGTCCTACCGACTTCGAATCTTCCTGGACGGCTTGGTCCGGAGAGGTCCCCACGGTCGGCGCCATCTGTCGACGATTGGTAAACCGGCGATCTTACGGTACTCGCGAGATGATGATTACTGGGGGGTAGGGACCTCTAGGGCCCAAGTGCCCAGAGACTCTGACAGCAGGGGACAGCCGTTTTTATACAGGTTCGGGCCTCCCTCAGGATAATAACCCTACGTCCTGTTGCTATATATTGATCGGGAACACGCTTTACAATGGGGGTGTATGTTAGTGGCTATCCTAGGCCTAGTCGTAGACTAATCCTAGCTAATCCTCCGGGCTCGACTCCTTCGAGACTGCGGGTCTTCTAGAGCTTCGCCTTCTGACTTGACCTAGATTGACTTCTTGCGACTTGTTGTCACCTAGATTGACCTGTCCTCCCCCTATGGGATTGCTCATCCTTATATAGGGGGTACCCAGGGTCGTACTGGGCGTGGACTTACGCCCGAGTAGGACTCCAGCTTCCTTAAACGTCGGGATTGACTTTCCCAGTTCAAGGGGAGTCTTCTTCCCTTATAGGGATTGCCTTATCGTCCGAGGATCCTTATCAGATACGTGGTACCTTCCCAATGCCTCGGGTAACTACGTACGGGTACCCCGAATACACGGGATACTGTACTACGCATCATCCGCTACCATCTACCTATTTTCCCGTTATCCTCGTATTTTTCTCTACTGACACTCGGTTTGTAAAAAGATCAAAATGGCCATTCTTCATGCACATCGTCTTCTTCGTGCTCACCCCAAAATCCTAGGGTGAGGCAGCTGTGAACGAGTACGAGAAAGACGGTGGGGAGGAGGGTATTGTTGCTGTTTCAGATGCACTCGCGGGGGACATAGTTGGAAGTCCTCCTTTTCTCGTAAACTTAGCCTTTTAATTGTCATTTTTCTTTGACGAAAATGGCAAACAATAAAAGTTAATTCATTAAGACAGGGAAAACAACAAAAGTTATATGTACAGGGTCAAACACGAGCTCGTGGCGCTACACCTCACGCGTGACAAGCTAAAGCTCTCTGACTAAGGTCCTCCTGCCCCAGGAAAATACGTCTATTCCTCTCTTTCACATGTTCTAAAGCACATAGAGGAAGACTTAGTTACAAATTCTCTGATCTACGTTGTCCCGGGGCAACGTGGACAAGTTTCACCAATCTTCCTATAACACCCGAGATATCAACCCTATCTTTAATGATATCACTATACACTAGAACCTATTAAGTCTAGGTAAAGTCGTAATTTTTTACGGATTCTCCATTGTGTATAAGAACATCCACGACAGATAATTAATAATATATCACAAGAGTTAACCGTACAACTCAACAAACCGTCCACGCAGTTCATATAACTCACTAAGACCACACGACATATATATATTATTAATTCTCTTGACCAAGGGCTCACACTAAGCAATTCTATATGTAACTAAAACTTCAACTAGCAATTATGAGGGGCAATAGATATGTAAATCAAGTGAGGTGTCCAAAAGAAGTGAGCTACACCATCACATGCATGCTGTTACTTTGAGTACTTGAAAATCCAAATGAAAACCAACAAGAAATACAAGAGTGAGTGAGGAATACTCAGTCAAGCACGATTTAGAGCCGAAAAGAAACAATACCATTTGCTTGAAAATAACACACGGTCAAAAGCCGAAATCTTTGCATCAAACTAAAAATTAAATTAGAGCATCTTAGAATGTTCACACTTTAACTTTCTCACCGACCTCACCGGGATAGTTGTACGTGTAAATTCCTCACATCGCAACAGTCATGTAGTAACTTACTCACCAACCTCACGGAATAGACATGTATGTAACTTTCTCATCGACCTGCTTAAAAATATGTCTCCAAAAACATTTACAAGAACACTGAAACAAAGAATCGCAGAGGCAACTACACATAAAAGGGCTCGTCATGCACTTGCCTCAGATTCGATGATCAAGCAACGAACTAGCCTCGGCTTTGGAACATCCTAAACTTGTGGAAAACCCCTCTTAGCACTAACTCAAGTCTTACACGATAACTAGAAGCTGTAACCATATCAACATCTCTCAACAAAAATCTAAATCTAGCTTCTTGACAAAATCTAGGTACCTTCCTTTTACTGATCCGTTGATGTCAATTATATACCGTTAATTCCATAGGTCCCAATTAAGAAAATATATACTCTACCGGTATCTACAGATAATTTCCAACGATGTTGTTGTTATGCACAAATTTTAGTTTTGTTGGGGGAGTCCGACCCGGTCGCCCAGGACGAGGTACCCCTTGTTTCTATCTTTCCATCTTTACACCTGGCCTTTTCAAAACTTCCTCGCAGGTCCCCAGGAACCCCTAGGCGAGGACGAGGCTGTGCTCCGGCGAGGCTTGTCGGCGAGGCCGAGGCACTCTGGCGAGGTCGAGGCTGAAGTATCTCGGCCAGGACGAGGCGCATCGCCGGCTCCCGGGCAAGGCCGAGGCCGACCCCACTCCAAGACGAGGCTGGGGTGATCCGTACCCGGGCCAAGGTAGAGAGCAGCACCTCGTCCGGGGGTCAAAACTCGGGGTCACCCTCCGCCAAACGCATCGGGAAGGAGGCAGGCGCGGCGGCGATCCGTACCGACGAGGCGCATCAAGGATATACCGGCGCATATAGTAGGTAGCGGCGAGGATGAGAGTACAGATTCGCCCGATGTACGGTGACACAAGGTTGTAACCTGCCCCAGGGCACAAATGTATATTCACTAACGGGTCGGTTTTGCCTATATAAGGGCGAATCGCCACCCTATACAAGGGGATTCCATTCACCAAATTCCGGTTCTTTCGCCCATCTCGATTCCCGTATATTGATCAACGGGTGGGGTACTGGGGGAGTTTGAGTGGTCGCACGGCATCGTTCCCCCAAGTCGTCCTCTTTGCACCTCGGACTTTCGACCCGGGGTGCCCAAATTTACTGTCCGAGACTCGTTTCGCCGACAAGTTTCGTCATTAAGACCTCTTAATTAAGCCCAACTGATCTCAACCTTGAAAATATTGCAAATGTGGCAAAACTTTTACCATAAATTTTGAATCATAACTCTGATTTGAGCAAACTCGGTGCCTTTAGAAAGCTTGCGACGAAGAACTTCTTCAAGTGGGTCAATTCAAAAGTTTGCACAGTTACAACCAAGTTTTGAATTCATACTTCTGTTTTCAAATCCCCATCACCAATTACATCTACCGAGCACCAATTCACACAATTGATTGACCAATAGTTCATACAGGGACTAATTAGGGACCATCTTTGCTGCTGAACCACAGATTTGAAACAAACACGATCTATTTGGCTACAAAATCTGAAATTCCCCTCATCTACCTCTTCTTGTTCCTCCTCATCATCTCCTTCCTTCCTAGCTTCTCGTTCTAGCCATGGCCACCAGCATCTTCTCCATCCCATCTCCTTCCTCTAGCTGAGCTCCCTCCTCCTCTATTGTTCCCTCTCTCTTATGCTTGTTGCACAAGGGCAAGAGGCAGTGTTGGGAGGCAGGCTAGAGGTGGTGGAGGGAGCTAGGGGAGGTGGTTGTGTCCTGGGTAGAAGACGATGGCGGCTGCAAGCCCTTAGGACAAGGAAGTCTCGGTCAAGCCGTGATGTGTCGTCCCTGTCAAGGGTTTTATTATATATTTTTTATACTTTGATTTCACCATTAATCAAGTATGTTACAACCTCATATCACCTCAAGCTCTAGCGTGGCACAGTGGCAAGGGCATTGGCTTTGCAAGCAACCAAGGGTTTAAATCTCATTTGCTGTATTTTCTTTTCTTGCTTTTAGTTCCGACTTGACTTCAATTCCATTTCTTAAGAGGAATCATATGGGTGAAAATTAATGAATTCGCGAAAAATTCATCCAAACACTCTCTTTTGATTAATTCGATGACCTCTTCATAGCCATGGTGTCTGATCTTTTATACGATCTATCTTTTAAAATTCAGAGTATTAAATCTCCAACTGAAGGGAGTCGGGGGCAGTGTTGGAGGCGATGGATCTTCGGAAGGAGAGGATGCCCCACACATCCCCGGTGAAGGCGCACTCCCGGCCAAGGTGCTCATTGGTCTGCTACGTTACTCGGATACGGCAAAAAAATTGCGTACCGGTATCAGATACCGTATCGGATACTCCCGGATACCATATCTGAGAAGTATCGCTAATTTTCTGATTTTAAAATAAAAAAATAATTCCGGATACTTTACTGATACGTCCCGATACGTCGCTGGGATACCTCATACCCAAATCACCCGTGACTCCGTGAGGCCGTGAGCCCTAAATCCCCCAATTCATCCCGGCCGGCCTCCAAATCCGGTATCCCGCTCCCTCCCGCCGCCGCCGCTTCCCGCCCCTGCTCCCGCCGCCGCCGCCGGCCGCCGCTCCCCGCCCCTGCTCCCGCCGCTGCGGCCCCTGCTCCCCGCCCCTGCTCCTGCCGCGGCTGCCGCTCCTGCAGTCGTCGCCGCCGCCGCTCCCTCCCCTGCTCCCACCGCCGGTGGCACTGCTAGCTGCTGCAGCCGTCGCTGCCCGCCTGGCCGCCCCTGCAAGGCTGCAAGGCTGCAAGCGCCGGCTCACCGCCTACCGCCGTTCCCCTCCCGGCCTTGCTCCCGCTGCAGCTCGTCGCCGGCTCGCCGCCGCTCCCTTCCCGGCCTCTCGCTACAGCCGCCGCTCCCCTCAAGCGCAGGTAAAACCTAAATACCTATTGCTTCCATGGTATACATAGTATCATGATATTTGATATCATCTCATTAGTTGTATGACTTAGCTATCATCTAGTTATCAACTTGTGTGGATACAATCTAACATAAGTTTTTCCTTAATTCAGTCAATACGGTGATGCTATACTGAAGCTATCTGCCTATCTTGATAAACTTTAAGCCAGGGTTCTATAGATTGTCAACTATACTCATTTTTGTATATTGGTATACTTGTGTTATATATAACATTTCTAGTGTGATGAACTGGAGTGTGGATTTTGTTTGTTATGCCCTTCCTTGCAGTCAGTTTTATTTCTTAACTTAACTTGAAGTCCTGCACTCCTGCACTGAATTAATGGTTTGCTTTAATTACCATTTTGTTTTATTTTCTGGAGATGGCTACTGGATGTGGGAGCTCTGGAGCCTCTGCTAGCTCTGCAACCGCAACTGGTAGCGCTGGAGCAACCAGTGGAGCTGCCTCCAATGCCTCGAACGTGTTGAATGTTGCTCGTGTGATACCACCAAATGACGATGAGAGGAAGCCAACAGAGGGTGTTAGTGGGAGAAAGAGAAGAGCGACTTCGGCTCTTGAAGCAAGCCTCGATTTGGGAGTCCGCAGCCAGCTTGATGCTTTGATTGCTAGGATGTTCTATACTGCGGGTTAGCCACTTAGCATCTTTCACTTTCAATATTAGGTGTTTTAATTTTGATTGCACTTAGTAATTAATTTCTGCTTTATTTGTAGGCTTGCCTTTCAATGTTGGGGCATTGGACGTTGGTGAGACAGAGACGGACTCAAACTCTGTGTGAACTAAAGTAGTGAAGTACTGAAGTTAATTAGCTTATTTTCTAATATTATGGCCTTACTTATGGACTATGGTCTGTGTGAACTAAAGTAGTGAAGTTAATTAGCTTATTTTGTAATATTATGGCCTTACTTATGGACTATGGTCTTGTGTGAACTGAAGTTAATTAGCTGCTTGTAGACTGGTTGTGGACTTGTGTTTGAGTTAATTAGCTACTATGTGGTTAAGCACTTATTTGGTTGTGGACTTATGGAGCTGTGGTTGAGTTAATTAGCTACTATGTGCTTAAACACTTATTTGCAGCTGTTTGGAATGTAGAAAAATGGAATGAGACTTGAAGAGTTGGGGTGCTATACTGCTATGTAAGCATGATGTATCAATACATTATGTAGTTATTTATTTGTATCAATGTACTAATTTACTCTCAGTTGTTGGCAGGCATAAGCTGGATGGTTGGAGTATTGGAGATGGAAAAGAGAAGACAACAGCAATTGGACCAACAACTACATGTCTACATCAATATCTAGGTATTCTAAAATCATCGGTTTTCTCATTTCCTTATAAATATTCATTAATTTTAGTATATTTATTATTTATTATATATATATACAAACGTATCGCCGTATCGGTGTTTTTGGAAAAATGCCGTATCGGGGTATCGCCGTATCGCGTACCGGTATCGGTATCGCCGTATCGGGGTAACTTAGTTGGTCTGAGACTCCACGTTACAAAGGCGGCATGTTTCCTCCTGGGGCCATTCGCGCGCGGACGGCCAACCTGTTGGCAGTGAGGGCCCGCCTGTGCAGCACGAGCCCGCCAAATAGCTTGTACTTCAGCTCGGCACAGGCACTCCAAACTCCAAAGCATGCCGGCTGCAAAGTGGACCTGCAGCCTCTGAAATTGCACTATGTAAGCTGAATGCGCGGAGTACTCCCCTCGTGCAGACCACTTCCAAGAAATGGAATGTTCCGAGCCCGCTGACAGCCGAACGTCTTGCGGCAAGGATCAACGGAGTAGGAAATCCGTGGTTTCAGCCGTGGTTCTAATTTGTCGAAAAGAGCGAATCCAAGTCTCATCTTGGAGCTCAGTGTGGACGGATCGGCGTTTCGCTTTGCCAGAGAGAACAGGAATGGAGAAATGTCCTTTGGAGCCTCAAGCCAAGAAGGATTCAAGACATAGTTCATGCAAACAAAATTTGAAAAAATGCAGCCCACTTCCACTCATGTCTTTAAACCCAAGGAGAGTGGACGTGAAGTGGCTGCCAACCGACTGGAAAGGTGAGCAACGGAAATTGAAGAAGAATTATGACAGCGAGGAATGCCGAAGCTGGGCAAAGAAGTTTTCTCACATGCTTAATTATCTAGACCTGGAAAAAACCTTTTGTCAGCGAAGTGCCTTTCGGACAGTAAGTCTGGGCACCCCGGGTCGGGTGACCAAGGTGCTAAATGGAGACTCGGGGAACGAAGCCAAACGTCCGCGGGACTTTATCCAGCCACCGCCGAAGTCAAGCGTACCGATGAATGCGTAGTGGAATGGTATATTTCTCCGTGTTCATATGGGGTGCCAACTTGCCCTTATATAGGCAAAACCGGCTTACAAGTGTAAATATATCGCTACCCCTTAAAAGGTTACAATCTTTTTCTAGCCTGTGTCACCGTACGTCGGCCGAACTCGTACTCTCCACCTCACCGCTACCTACTACACACGCCGGCATATTCCTAGATTCCTCTCGCCGGTACGGCCAGCCTCCGCCCTTGCCGGACGAACACGCTTCCCCTTCCTTCTCGTCCTAATCGAGGTGCCTCCTCAACTCGTCCGTGGTGGCCGACTTGCTCCCTGCTCCCGCAACTAAGTCGCCCGACCGGACATCCCTGCGTTGTTCAAGCCCACCGAAGATCCCTGCATAACATCATACGTTAATCACAACACGAAATAGAAAATAGGGGGTACCTCGGCCCGGGACCTCGGCCAGACTCCCCCAACAGCAGCCCCTTGCGGGTGTGAATGGTGAGCAGATCGATGTCGTTCGTGCCCGCATCCCTTCTTTAGTGGGAGTCGGAGAGCCCCGGGCGAGGTGCCCTTTTCGTCCTCCCCGGCCGCCGGTCTTTTCGCTCACCCGTTTCCACAAATTCCGCCCCGCGTTGCGGGCCGTAACCGTCCGACCCGCTTGTTTCGCTTTCGCCCGTTACTCCGCCTCGAAGACCGGACCACCCCGGGACTATAAATACCCCCTCATACCCTTCCACGCGACGGTACCGTTCTCCTCGCCTGCAACTCGCCGCTCACCGCGCTCAAGCCTCAGCCTCGCACCCGGCTCCTGTTCGGCACGATTCGCCGCTCGCATTGGATCGTGATTAAGCGCCTGCAAGACGACTTAGCGCTCGAGGGGGAAGGAACGACCATGTCGACCAGCAAGGCCGCTGCAGTTACAAAGCAGAAGGGGAAGAAGGCCGCCGAGAAGGTCACCTACTCCCGGTGGCTTGGGGCGACCCAGGCGTCGGAGACCACGCTGTCCCGCCTTAGCGCAGCGGGGTGCTTTCCCCTGGGGATGGACGAGCACGGGCCGGCCCTCCCCGAGGAAGGAAGCACAAGGGCTATGCCGCCGGAGGGTCACATCGTCGTGTTCGCCGACCAATTCAGGGCCGGGCTCTCCTTCCCCGCCGCGCCCATTGTCCGGCTCGTCCTGGACCACTTCGGCCTCGAGATCTCGGACCTCAATCCGACCGCCATTTCTCGTCTGGCCATCTTCGAGTTCGCGATGAAGTCGATGCGGCTGGACAGCACGGCGGCCGGCTTCGCCATGTTCCATGAACCGGTGATGACTACCTCGGCCATCCGTGACGGCGCCCACTCCCTCTTCGGAACGATCGGCTTCCGAGGGTGCCGAGGCTCCGACGCCTCGTACCCGGCGATGGCGTTGAAGAACAAATGGAAGAACTGGAAGAGCGAGTGGTTCTACTACCGGGTCGGCGACCTCGGCTTTACCGGCAGCAAGGTCGCGCCTGGGTACATTACTCGCACGCCGCTTGCCTCCTCGGCGGACTTGGCGAGGCGCGACGCTCTGAAGGCGATGAGCCACCAGCTCTCTTCACGCGACCTGGTCGAAGAATACCCTCTTCTGAGGATTCGGCCGCTTGCCACTGGTTGGAGGATGAAGTGCAAACCCACCTCCGATGGAGAACCTCTCGGGCCTTGTCCCTTCTATGGGTACGAGCCGACGAAGGGATACGACCTCGCCCGGGCGGAACGGGACGCGAATCTTCTCCTGGGTCGGTACTTGCCGTCCGAGGCGGCGGTCGTCTTGAAGATGATCGCAGTTCACCGGAACCGAGCCTGCGAGCTGTTCAAATGGGAGGTTCCTCCTCGCCCAGACATCGCTCCGGCCGGTGATAAGACGGGAGATAAGAGGAAGCGGGCCGCCTCGGCCCCAAAGGCGAAGCCGGCCCCGCAGAAGACGAAGCAGAAGAGCCTCGCCGCCGAGTTGGCGGACTGGGACGACGATGACGCCGACAGCGATCGTCGCGAGTCGCCCGCTCCTGGCGGGGTGAACTCCGAAGAATCTGGCGACGACGAGTCCGAGGAGGAGTCGCGCGTCGGGAGCGACGAGGAGCCCCCGACGAAAAAACAAGACGACGTGGCGACCAAGGTCAGGCCGGGCGCCGGCAAGGGACCGATGGGCGGTCTCTTCACCGCGATGCACTCGACGGCCGTGACTCAGGACCGGTTCTCCTGGGAATCGTCCTCCTCGTCTTCCTCCGACGTCGTCATCGGTGAAGTCATCGGGGTCGCTGGGGACGACATTGCCGAGGGATCCCTTCAAGACCCCTTGGTTCCTCAGGCGCGGTCGTCTCCCACGGAGCCCCACGCAGACCAGGCCATGTCCGAAGGTGCGACGCCGAAGGAAAACACGCCTCCGGTGGGGACGCCCAAGGAGAGCTCGGCGGGAGGCGCGGATGCCAAGGTTGGTCCGGCCGAGGCGTCAACTGGCGAGACGGCTCCCGCCCTCGATCCCCCAGGTGCAGTGGTGACGGTGCTTTCCTCGTCGTCCCCAAAAGCGAAGACGAGGAGGAGTTCCCTCGAATCGACTCAACCGTCTCGCCCTCGCGTGGAGCTAACCGGTCGCCTCGGGCCGGACTTCTTCGCCACCTCGCCGCTGGAGCTGGATCTTGTGAACCATCCCGGGGCGAGGCTGTCCGAGAAACACATGGCGGCGAGCTTCGCCGGGATGTCGGCCCCTCAGGTCGGAGCGGCGGCCCGGGCCGCGGTGCTAAAGGTAACCTCGCCAGCCCACTGTTCCTTTAGGTGGACAGATGCTAACGCCTTTCCTTTCAGTGCTTGTTTGTCGCCGAGAAATTGGCGCTCCTGGAGGCGCACGCGGGCCGACACCGAAGGCCCTTTGGCCGAGGAGCGGGCCCGTACTGCCGACTTCTGCACGCCCTGAACGCTGAAGGGGAGAAGTCGGCCGCGCTCGCTGCGCGCCTGGACGAGAAAACCTCCGAGGTGGAGCTCCTAAAGACTAAGTTGAAGAAGATGGAGGAGTGCGCTGTTCGCGCGGAGGGGGATCTCGCCGTAGAGCGCGAAGGGGCTGAGGCGTTGAGGAAGCGCGCCTCTGAGACGGAGCAGTCGCTCGCGTCTGAGCGTGGGAAGGCCGAGGCGGCGGCGACGTTGCTTGCTTCGGAGGAGAAGAAGTCTGCCTCGGCCCAGCGGGAGATCGAGCAGCTCCGCGCCGACCTCGCCTTGGTGCTGTTTGCAGCGTAATTTGGCTTGAAGGTTTATTCAGTGGGCCAAATTAAGTATTAGGTTTACTGGAAGTTGAGATGATGAAACTAACAATGTGGATGCAGCGTTTACTATTACATGCAGGATTAATACAGCCGAGTGGCCTGGACGCTCGTGGTATACTTGATACCGAGTGCTCGCGGCGTTTCCGAGTGCCCCCGAGTGCTCACTGCATCCCGAGTAGTCGTCATATCCCAAAGTGCGAAGGTGCCCGTTTGAGGTGTCCCCGAGCGCCCACTACGCCATCAAGTCACGAGCGGTACCCCTGGGAATTCAACAGTGGCGGCCCCGAGCGACATCGACCCCGAGTACTGGTGATACCGAGTGGCCCAGCCCCGAGAAGGTCTCCAGCCCCGAGGGGTTTTTTCCCGAGTACTCGGCCGACTCCCGAGCGGTACAAAGTTCATCCCCGAGCAGTCCGAGTTCGTCCCCGAGCACTCGGCGGATTCCCGAGCGGTCCAAGTTCGTCCCCGAGCACCCGTGAAGGACCATCTTCAGCAAGTCTGAATTGCAGTACTACCCTTCAAGACTTACCCGATGCTAGAGACTTCAGCCTGAGGCGCAAGAAACGCGGCGAGGCAATCAAGGAGAGTCCTACAAGATTTGGAAGTTTATCCAGTTTGTTAAGGAAGGATATCCCGTGCGCCGAAACGAGTCCGGATGTCGGCGTCCGAAGCAGTTAAGATTTGGAAAGCTATCTTGGTTTGTATGGAAAGTTACGTGTACGGTAGAATCCAGATCCTTTAAGCAAGGAAAGAGATATATTTGTAATCAGATTAGGATTAGGAGTCCGAACCTCCTACGGGAAGACCAGCCGCCCTATAAATATGTAAAGGGTGACGGCCGATTGAAATCATCCAACAATCGATCAAATCAATCTTTTACCTTTTATCTTTTATCTTAGTAGTAGATCTTTGCTGTTTTGCGCCGTAAAACAGTCGTTTCTTCTTCACGTAAGTAAGAAGATCTTTGTTGCTTTGCTCGGAAAGCAATCGCCTGTCGTACGCGTAAGTACGATAGTTATCCTTTGTTGCTTTGCTCGAAAAGTATCCGTTTATCGCACACGTAAGTGCGGTTGGCGACTCCCATCACCTAGGTGTTTCACGGATCCAATTTCGTGCGAACACAATTGGCGACTCCGCTGGGGACGTGAAGCAAAGATTACCCGATGAATCCCGACTCCAAAGACGGAAGCATCGTCAACCCGGAGAACATCATCGCCGTCATGCTCGACGATCTATCCGAAGATGAACGGCGGGAGATTGAACGACAACTCGAAGAGGAGCAGGCGGAGCGACTCCGGCAAAAGTTGGCCGGCTACCAGAAGACGAGAAACGGCGTCATCAAAAAGGTAGTCGTACCGAAACCCGAGGTGAGTAAACCGACTAGTCCTGATGAAATCGCTAATCTAATTGATGTGTCGGTAGCCAGCAGGTATGGCACCGAGATGGATAAATCGGCGCAATTATTCGCTCGAGTAGTGAATAGCCGATTTGACGAGTTGAAAGAACAGCTCGCTAAAGATTTGCAGAATAGTCTGCCGGGTCAGGTTAGATCTACAGCCTTACAAGTCGATAACAATCATCGGAATAAGCAGCCGATGTACCCTGACCATGACAGAGTCGATCAACGGGTAGAAGTCGCCCCCGTGATCACGACTTCTGTCAATCCGACTTCGGTACCCCAGAGTTCTTCCAACAACGACCGAAGTCTAAGCCTTAGCGCGGATATCCCACAACCATACTACCAAACAGTCGCGTACAGCACTCCACCTATCCCACCGTTCGGTACCGGAGTCCCCCATGGGCCGGTTCCAGAAACATGTTTTAACTCGCGGCAAGTCCAACCCGAGTTACCCCAGCCGACTTCGCGTACCCCGCTGTGCGATATGAGCTTTAAGGACCAACTCTCCGCAGCGCTCAGAGAACTCGGCGTAATACCTAAAGATGGCTCTCGGGGTTACCTAAAGCCATACCCCGAGTGCTATGACACAATGCCGTACCCCCGCGGATTTAGAATTCCTGATTTTGTCAAATTCACAGGGGAAGACAATAGGTCGACTTTCGAGCATATAGGGCAATTCTTAGCACAGAGTAGTGAAGTCGGCACGTCGGATATCTACAGAATAAAACTTTTTCCCTTGTCATTGTCGGGTACTGCTTTCACTTGGTTCACCTCGCTTGCCCCTAGGTCTATTACGTCCTGGGCAGATCTAGAGCGGCAGTTCCACGATTACTTTTACGGTGGTGAGACTGAGCTCAGGCTCTCGGATCTGACGATGGTTAAACAAAAGTACAACGAGCCGGTCTGTGATTACATTAGAAGATTCAGAGAGGTTAAGAACAAGTGCTTTAGTTTAACTATAAACGAGAAAGATCTTGCCGACCTTGCTTTTTCAGGTTTGCTCGCCCATATTAAGGACAGATTAGAGGGCCAAGAATTCCTAACCATTAGCCAAGTCGCTCAGAGGGCTGTAGCACAAGAGAACCGCGCTAAGGACGTCAAAACATACAGCCGGTTCGGAGATGCTAAGGGCAAAGCCAAAGAAAAATCGGCAGTCAATATCATAACGTACGAAAATAGCTCGGACAGCGAGGACGACGCTGACATATGCATTGCCGAGTGGGTTAACACTCCCAAGTCAAAACCATTTGCTTGTCCAGCTCTTAAACCTACACCCACTCGGAAGGAGGAGATGCGGTACACTTTCGACATTAGTAAATGCGACAAAATCTTTGACATGCTCCTGCAGGGGAATATGATCCGAGTAAGGGAAGGGCACGTGTTCCCGTCGGCGAACGAATTGGGCAAAAGAGCATATTGTAAGTGGCATAACTCTTTTTCTCATGCTACTAACGACTGCAATGTGTTTCGCCGACAGGTGCAATCGGCCATCAACGACGGACGATTGACGTTTGCTCAAAGCTCCAAGATGAAGCTCGACAGTGATCCTTTTCCAATCAACGTGATTGATTTGGAGAAGAAGAAAGTACTGATTCGGTCACATCAGGCCGAGTCCACAAAAGGAAAGAACGTCATTGTTGACGACAATGCTGCTCCAAAGATGATCAAGTCGAGTCCCTCCCCTACTCCGAAAGCAACCAACTCGAACTCCTCGCCGACTCCAAAAATGATCAAGCCAAAGAATCCAGAAGTCGGCGTCTGGAAGATTAATCGAGGGAAGAGTCAGCCCGCGAGGCCAAAGCCGACAGTGAAACAATTGCTGAACAAATACACAACCAACAATGTGTTCACTCGGCTTGGAGGAGCCAAGCGCCCCAGGTCTCCTCCCCGACAAGGTTTCGGTGGCTCCGAGTACTGGCAGGGGAGCCCATACGTGCAACCACCATACTTAGCAACCGGTCCGGCGTACTGGGGAGGCGCACACACTTTCTACCCACAGTGCCCTCCATGGGGTTTCAACCCTTGGGCGTCGCATCCGGCTGGACCACCCGGCATGTTTCAGCCGAACTGGATCCCGTCTGGATTCGGAGAGCGGCCCCACGGAAAGAGGACGCGGGTCGAGTCGGGAATCCGACCATGGAACCGACTCGCCACTCGGCGCAAGGCACCCAACGTACCAAGTCGACCGGCGACCCCAAGGAGTTCGCCGACTAGGCAAGTCTGGGTACCAGTCAAGCACGCCGAGTCCAAACCCGATGAGCACACCACGACCCGGCCCGAGTCGAACAAGATGAGCATCAGCCGAGCCTCAGAAGGAAGTCGACCACAACGGTCAGCCGTGTTAATTAGCTCGCAAATTAATTCGGCTCCACCAGCAGGGACTCGGCGTGTACGGTTCGGCACGGTACACGACTCGGACAAGCCAGAATCCAGCAATGCAGCAGGACCCGGCGTCGAATCCACGCCAAGTCAGCAGGCGAAGAAGATCAAGTCGGTTGAACCAGGAACCAAACCAAAGCCGCAATGGTGCCCCACAGGACTCACGCACTCTCAGAAGCGGAGGGTCCAGCGGCTGCGAGCCCTCGAGCTCAGGGAGGAGCTCGTCGAGAAGAAGCGCGATGAATGGTTCAACCAAGCCCGACCAATGAAGCCCGCGAAGATGACCTGGAAGGAGAAACGCATCGCGAAAGAAGAAGACGAGGCTGCCAGCAAGGATGTCGGAGAAGTACCCGCCGACATGGACATCAATATGGTGTTCGAACTACCGATCGAGTTCCGCGCTCCTGAGTCGGAAGTCGCAGAGCTTCTGCTCGGGCCGAGTGCCGCCATATTCAAGAAGCCGGAGGAGCATGGGCAGCATCTGAAGCCTTTATTCATCAAAGGCCACATCGACGGAAGACCGATTGGCCGAATGCTCGTCGACGGCGGCGCTGGGGTCAACATCATGCCACTTTCGATATTCTCCAAACTAGGCCGAAAGGAGTCCGAGTTGATGAAGACAAACATGGGACTCAGCGGGTTCTCGGGGGAGCTATCCGAAGCCAAGGGCATATTGTCGGTAGAACTTACAGTCGGAAGCAAAACCCTGCCGACTGCATTCTTCGTAGTCGACGTCAAAGGCCGATACAACCTGCTCTTGGGGCGAGACTGGATCCATGCCAATTGTTGCATCCCTTCTACCATGCATCAGTGCTTAATCCAGTGGGTAGATGAGGACGTCGAAGTGATTGAAGCAGACAACTCGACTTGCATCGCTTTAGCCGAGACTACAGTCGATTGGCAGCACGGTGACATGAAGTGCCTGTCGGGTAGGAACTTATCCGACTACGACTACGTCAGTATCGGTAAGGACGGATTTGTACCGATACAAGCACAGCCGGCTTTTATAGCTCGGCTAAATAATTTATCTTTATAAATGAATAAAGAAGATAGCATTAAATGGCTACAAAGGCGCACCGAGGAATATCGTTTGGGCAAGAACGATATGCATGAGACTATCGAAGATTTCGACGACATGGAGAAGCTCGGACAAGGGTTCTCGTCGGCCGACCCACTGGAAGAAGTTGATATTGGCGATGGAGGCGTGCCTCGACCAACATTCATTAACGCCAATATGGAAGCCGGCCAGAAGAATAAGGTATGTGCGCTACTCAAAGAGTTCGTAGATTGCTTTGCTTGGAATTATACAGAGATGCCCGGGTTAAATAGAAGTCTGGTCGAACATAAGCTACCTATCAAGACCGGCTTCAGACCATACAAGCAACCGCCTAGGCGTTTCAACCCTAATCTGTATGATCGTATCAAGGAAGAAGTCGACCGACTAGTAAAGGCAGGGTTCATTCGGCCATGCAGATACGCCGAGTGGATTTCAAACATTGTGCCAGTCGAGAAGAAGAATACGGGCAAGATTAGGGTATGCATAGACTTCAGGGATTTGAATAAAGCCACACCTAAAGATGAGTATCCTATGCCTATAGCCGACATGTTGATAGACGACGCCTCCGGACACAAAGTGCTTAGCTTTTTAGATGGCAATGCCGGGTATAACCAGATCTTTATGGCCGAAGAGGACATGTTTAAAACTGCCTTTCGTTGCCCCGGTTTTGTCGGGTTGTTCGAGTGGGTCGTCATGACATTCGGTTTGAAGAATGCAGGCGCTACGTATCAGCGTGCTATGAACTTGATCTTCCATGATCTCTTAGGCATTGTGTTAGAAGTCTATATTGATGACATCGTCGTCAAGTCGGACGGCTATGAACACCACTTGGCCGACTTGCGACTAGCCTTTGAAAGAATGCGTCGGTATGGGTTGAAGATGAACCCGCTCAAATGCGCGTTTGGTGTGTCGGCTGGAAAGTTCTTAGGGTTCATAATTCATGAGCAAGGTATAGAGATTGACCCTAAGAAGATAGAGGCCATTAAGAAGTTAGGAGAGCCGACATGCAAAAAGGATGTGCAGAGTCTATTGGGGAAGATAAACTACTTAAGACGATTTATATCTAACCTGGCGGGTAAGATTGAATCGTTTGTCCCTTTGCTCCGGCTAAAGAACGAAGCCGAGTTCGCTTGGGGGGCAGAACAACAAGACGCCTTCAATAGTATCAAGAGATACTTATCGAGCCCTCCAGTACTTCGAGCACCCAAGTCGGGAGTCCCGTTCCGACTATACATTGCTGCACAAGATAAAGTACTCGGCGCAGTGCTAACTCAGGAAGTCGACAAGAAGGAGTACATCATCGCCTACATAAGTCGCCGACTGCTCGACGCCGAAAGTCGGTACGTGTTCGTCGAGAAGCTATGCTTATCTTTGTTTTACGCATGCACCAAGTTTCGGCACTATTTGCTTTCGAGTGCATGCATAGTATCTTGCCAAGTCGATGTGATCAAGTATATGTTGCAACAACCGATTCTTAGCGGACGGATTGGCAAATGGGCTTATGCTTTAATAGAGTTTGATTTGACATATGAGTCGTTGCGTGCCACGAAAGGTCAAGTTGTTGCCGACTTCATTGTTGATCATAGGGTTAATGATGAAGAAGATGTTGATTGTGTTAGCATATGTCCATGGAAGCTTTACTTTGATGGATCGGTTTGTAGAAGTGGGCAAGGCATTGGCAGTGTTTTAGTTTCACCACATAGTGTTGTCTATGAGTCATCGGTCCGACTAGAGTACCCTTGCACTAATAACCAGGCAGAGTATGAGGCACTGTTGTTTGGTTTACAAAGCTTAATAGACGTGGGTGTAGGAGATGTAGATGCTTTTGGAGATTCATTGCTAGTAGTTCAGCAAGTCAATGGAGAGTTTCAATGCTTCGATGGGTTGCTGAATAGCTATTTAGACCGATGTTTAGATATAGTCAAGCTGTTGGATACCTTTAGTATCAGTCACATTCCTAGGGAGGAGAATTCTAGAGCCAACTATTTGGCACAGCAAGCATCCGGGTACCAAGTCGGGAGAGGAAAGTTTTTTGTATCCAGAGAACCGATGCTCGTTGCTGTCAAAGGCCGGGTCGACTTACTAGAAGTCGAAGCCGACTCGTGTAGATCCAATTCCGACTCGGGGGGCAACAGTTTAACACAGGCTGCCGAGTCGTCAAGCGGTTTGGAAGTTAATGATTGGAGGGGGCCTTTAGTTAATTACTTGAAAAATCCGAGTCAAACAAGAGATAGGAAAGTTCGGCGGCAAGCTATAAAGTACACCTTGTTTAACGACGAGTTGTATCGCCGAACAATAGATGGAGTATTATTGAAATGCTTAGACTCCGACCAGTCAAGGGTAGCTATGGGAGAAGTACATGAAGGGATATGTGGAACACATCAGTCGGCTCCCAAGATGCAATGGTTGTTGAAGAGGGCAGGATTCTATTGGCCGACTATGTTAGAAGATTGTTTTCGGTACTATAGAGGGTGTGAAGCATGCCAGAAGTTTGGAAACATACAGTTAGTACCCGCGGCTAAGATGAACCCTATTATAAAGCCATGGCCATTTAGAGGATGGGGTTTAGATTTCATTGGGGAGATACATCCTGCTTCGTCGAAAGGTCATCGTTTTGTCCTTGTAGCTACAGATTATTTCACTAAGTGGACCGAAGCAGTTCCTTTAAGGAATATGACTCATAAAGAAGTGATTAGCTTTGTTCTGGAACATATCATCCATAGGTTCGGCATCCCTCAAACTCTGACGACTGATCAGGGTGCATCCTTTATGTCTCACCAATTCAGTGAGTTTGCCGAGTCCTTTGGGGTCAAGTTGTTGAACTCGTCGCCCTATTATGCCCAAGCCAATGGACAGGCCGAGTCCAGCAATAAAACCTTGATCAAGCTAATAAAGAAGAAAATTGAGGAACATCCAAGGAGGTGGCATGAGGTCCTCTCGGAAGCATTATGGGCCCATAGGATATCCAAGCATGGAGCCACCCGAGTGACGCCATTCGAGTTGGTGTACGGGCAGGAGGCGGTGTTGCCCGTGGAAGTTAAACTACAAGCTCTTAGAATAGCCAGGCAAGACAACTTGTCGGCTGAAGATTACAGCCACTTGATGATAGATAAGATAGATGATGTTCCAGAAGAGAGGTTGAAAGCCTTACAAGAAATCGAGAAGGAGAAGTTGAGAGTTGCCAAGGCTTACAACAAAAAAGTAAAGGAAAAATCGTTTCAGATAGGAGACCTAGTATGGAAAACGATTTTACCTGTTGGAGCTCGGGACAACAAATTCGGCAAGTGGTCGCCGAGTTGGGAGGGCCCGTTTAGAGTTGTCGAGATAGTCCCCGGGAATTCCTATCTTGTAGAATCTTTGCAAGGGGAATGGTTATCTAGGGCTCTTAATGGGAAATATCTGAAAAAGTATTATCCGAGTATGTGGCAAGTAGCTTAACAAAATCTATGGCCGATATGCCCTTTAAAAATATCGCCCTGAGCAACGATGTAGTTCAAGGTGTTTTTGGCAAATGCAATTATGCCAAAAAGCAGGGGGGCATGTGTTTGCAGCGTAATTTGGCTTGAAGGTTTATTCAGTGGGCCAAATTAAGTATTAGGTTTACTGGAAGTTGAGATGATGAAACTAACAATGTGGATGCAGCGTTTACTATTACATGCAGGATTAATACAGCCGAGTGGCCTGGACGCTCGCGGTATACTTGATACCGAGTGCTCGCGGCGTTTCCGAGTGCCCCCGAGTGCTCACTGCATCCCGAGTAGTCGTCATATCCCAAAGTGCGAAGGTGCCCGTTTGAGGTGTCCCCGAGCGCCCACTACGCCATCAAGTCACGAGCGGTACCCCTGGGAATTCAACAGTGGCGGCCCCGAGCGACATCGACCCCGAGTACTGGTGATACCGAGTGGCCCAGCCCCGAGAAGGTCTCCAGCCCCGAGGGGTTTTTTCCCGAGTACTCGGCCGACTCCCGAGCGGTACAAAGTTCATCCCCGAGCAGTCCGAGTTCGTCCCCGAGCACTCGGCGGATTCCCGAGCGGTCCAAGTTCGTCCCCGAGCACCCGTGAAGGACCATCTTCAGCAAGTCTGAATTGCAGTACTACCCTTCAAGACTTACCCGATGCTAGAGACTTCAGCCTGAGGCGCAAGAAACGCGGCGAGGCAATCAAGGAGAGTCCTACAAGATTTGGAAGTTTATCCAGTTTGTTAAGGAAGGATATCCCGTGCGCCGAAACGAGTCCGGATGTCGGCGTCCGAAGCAGTTAAGATTTGGAAAGCTATCTTGGTTTGTATGGAAAGTTACGTGTACGGTAGAATCCAGATCCTTTAAGCAAGGAAAGAGATATATTTGTAATCAGATTAGGATTAGGAGTCCGAACCTCCTACGGGAAGACCAGCCGCCCTATAAATATGTAAAGGGTGACGGCCGATTGAAATCATCCAACAATCGATCAAATCAATCTTTTACCTTTTATCTTTTATCTTAGTAGTAGATCTTTGCTGTTTTGCGCCGTAAAACAGTCGTTTCTTCTTCATGTAAGTAAGAAGATCTTTGTTGCTTTGCTCGGAAAGCAATCGCCTGTCGTACGCGTAAGTACGATAGTTATCCTTTGTTGCTTTGCTCGAAAAGTATCCGTTTATCGCACACGTAAGTGCGGTTGGCGACTCCCATCACCTAGGTGTTTCACGGATCCAATTTCGTGCGAACAGGTGCACGAGAGGCTCGGTTTCCATGCCGACCGACACTCCCGGACGTACCGACTCGTGACAGGGTTGTGTCACGCGGCGCATGTGACGAGCGAGGTGGTTGGCCTCGGCGTCTCCCCCTTCAGCTGCGATGACGCGGAAGCCTATACTGTGGAGGGCATAAAATGGGTGACTCGGGTCTGCCACGACACCCATCTGGCGACCCTCGGCTGCTCCTTCTTGGTGACTCGCTCCGAGTCTTCAATCTTCTCAGCTCCGGGCTACGTCGCCCCGAAAACGGCCGAGGTGGTTGGGGTTCGAGACAAGTTCAATGGCGAGGCTGATGCCTTCATGTCTTCGGTTTGGTCTTCGCGCAAGAAGGGGCAGAAATACGTGGAGGCGATTCAGAAGTCCCGGAAGCGGCCAAGCGCGGGTGCGAGCTCGAAGAGCACGGAGGGAACCTCGGGCGGAAAGCCGGTTACGTCGTCCCCGCCGGCAAAGGTTTAAAGTTCACCTTTGGCACTGGTTAAACATTTCTTTCTTTTTGTCGCTGCGTCGACGTGCTTCGCCGCTTGTGGCGCTTTTGTGAACTCGCCGTGCGGCGTAAGGTTTTTTGGTTAAGTCATGAGTTGGCAATGTTCATTTTTATCGATGTTCATTTTTATCGTGCTTGTTTGCAGACTACGTCATCACGACATAAGTCGCCTGCCGGACGACGCGGTTCTCGCCCCTTTGTGGCCATGTCGCACAAGCATTGCTCGGCCGCCCTACCGGCTGCTCGGAGGGATGTCGACGGACCTGGGGAATCCGTGGAGGATGTCGCCCTGGATTCCGTCGCGGCTCGGGGAGGTGGCTTGCTCGCCGTGGTCGGCGAGGAGGTCGAGGGTGGCGACTTGGGTGGCGACTCGGCAGAAGCTCAGGGGGACGAGGACCTAATTCTTTTGGCCCTTGCCGTTGAACTGTCCAACGACGCCGAGTAGGATTGTTCTGTTGTTTAGTTCGTCCCGGATCCTGGGACGTTTCTTCCGACTTAGTAATTTTTTCGTCGTGCCATACGCGACTTGTAACTTATCGTGGACCGAAGGGGCCTTCCCCCACCAAAATAAAGGGGCGACCGCGAAGTAGTCGCGGTCGCCCTGCTTTGTAATCGTATATTCGAGTATTTATTGTTTGCTTTTATACAATGGGCGAGGTGGTTCTTGTTCGGGCGGGTCGCGAGGTAGAGTAGGGCCACCTGAAATTTTATACGATGGGCGAGGAAATTTGGGAGCGCGGCTACGATCTTAATGGCGCGGTACTAAGTCGAGGTGCGGCGCGGGGCCGTGTTGCCGCTAGGTCGAGGCGCGGCGCGGGGCCGTGTTGCCGCTGGGTCGAGGCGCGGCGCAGGGCCGTGTCGCCACTAGGTCGAGGCGCGGCGCGGGGCCGTGTCGCCACTAGGTTGAGGCGCGGCGCGGGGCCGTGTCGCCGTTTAAGTCAGGGCGCGGCGCAGGGCCGTGTCGCCACTGGGTCAAGGCGCGGCGCGGGGCCGTGTCGCCGTTTAAGTCAGGGCGCGACGCCAATCATGCACATAACAAGCTGGTAACATTGTCTTAGCCAAAAAAATGCGGTTGTTTACAAGGACGACGTCCTTTTTAGCTGACGCAGCAGCAATTCTTCCGCGGCAGGATTAGATGTAGTACTTCCTGAGATTGTCGCTGTTCCAGCTGTGCTTGAGGACGACTCCGTCTAGGTCCTTCAGGCGGAACGACGATGGCCGAGTCGAGGAGATGACTTCGTATGGGCCTTCCCACTTGGGGGCGAGCTTGCCGTCGGTTTCAGGATTGAGTTTCTTCTTGAGCACTAGGTCACCCACCTGTATTGGCCTTGGCCTCACCGTCTTGTTGTAGTGTCTCGCTG
Source organism: Stipa capillata (assembly GCA_019208055.1). Lineage (NCBI taxonomy): Eukaryota > Viridiplantae > Streptophyta > Magnoliopsida > Poales > Poaceae > Stipa > Stipa capillata. The sequence goes on from JAGXJF010000175.1 coordinate 89,019, forward strand.
TGGCGGCCTGGTACTGGTCGATGTGGAGCGTGGCGCTGTGTCGGACCTCGTCGAGCCCCTCGAGCTCGTCCGCCCACTTTCCGGCGGGAAGCTCGAACATGCGCCGGCGTAGGCCTAATAGGATGATGCCGTTTGCCCTTTCCACCGCGCCGTTAGCCTTGGGGTTGGCGACTGAAGCGAAGCAGAGCTTGATGCCGAGGCCGGAACAGAATGCTTTGAAGTTTGCCGCGTTGAACTGCGTCCCGTTGTCCACAGTAAGCTCGCGTGGGAGGCCGAACCGACAGACGAGATTTTTCCAGACAAACTTCTGCACGGCAGCCGAAGTGATCTTTGTCAGTGGTTCGGCCTCTATCCACTTGGAGAAGTAGTCCAGCGCGACGACGACGAATTTGGCACCTCGGCTCGCCGTTTTGAAGGGGCCGACAAGGTCCACCCCCCAGCGGGCGAGGGGCCACGAGGGCGAGATGGGTTGCATCGCCGACGCCTCCCCCGGGGGTGCTCCACCTTGATTCTGATGATGACCTGATCGTCCTCTCGCCCCGGGTCGTCAACGTCGTGGCTGTCCCAGCCGAGGCGCCGGGGAGTGACGAGGAGCCGGCGCCAGCGGGGGCGTTGCCAGCCCCCAACTCTGTCTCGCACTCGGTGCAGTCTCCTATGACACTCCTGGCAGCTACTGGAGACAGTGCTCTACCAAGGGTGGCGAGCACGCTCCGCTTGGCGGGGCGCCTCACTCCCTTGCACTTCACCGACACCGCAGTGGAGGCAGAGTTCTACCAGGAGGCTGCCGAGCGGATTGCTGTTGCCGATCTGGAGACCGCGTTCCAGGGATTGACCGTGGGTTAGGCGTGCGACACGGCACGATCCTCCCTTTTGAAGGTAAGATAAGTTTTGGCTCTTTGGTCACTCGCGTGTGTGGGTTTATTTATCTGACTCAAGTTGTTCTTTGTGATGTAGGGCTTGTTCGCGGTGGAGCACATGTCGCGTGCTTGGGCCGCTCAGGGGCGGGTTGTGACCGCGCTGCATGACGCCGAGAAGGTGAAGGCTGAGGTGGAGGCACTTCTGGACGGGTTGCGTCGGGAGAACACAGAGCTCAACACGTGCTTGGCCGCTACTGTGAGGCGTGTGGACTCCCTCCAGACTTCGTTGGAGGCGGAGCGGGCCCATCGCTGTGAGGTTTCTGCTCAGGCGTCGACCATGTGCGCGGCACTGCGTGACCTGTGTGAGGCCTCCAAGGCTGGGGTCGACCCCTTCTCGGGCGAGGGAGAGGGGGAGACGGCCGGCCTGCTGCATGCCGGACCCCAGAATTCATAACAGAGAGTCTTAAGCAAAACCACCCGCTAAGTCGGAACGTCAACCCCGACCTCAACTCCTGGGGATCAATTCCAAGAGGAGTGGAGTGATATGGCTCCGAATAGCCCGAGACGTCAACCCCAAACTTTCTCCGGCAAATTAATGCACGGATCAAGTAGGGTGATATGGTCTCCTCACTCTGTTCCTACTGAGCCGGAACATCAACCCCGAACTCATCCCGGCAAATTAATGCGCGGCTGGAGTAGGGTGCTATAGTTCCCAACCTCTCAGTAGCAGAGTCACTTCACAGGGGTGATTAAACCTAATAACTCTATGATAGGAACTCTGAAATCCTACCCACCACATGTGCTTCATCAACATACACACACGGCACATGAGCAGGCGAAAACAACCAGATTTCACAGCAGTGACTCTATGACAGAAACTGCGATATTATAAGTTTGAAACTTAAAAAACATATATACACATAAGGATCCGAAGATCCAAACACATAGCGGAAGAGTATTAGTGGCTACGAAGCCAAAACAGTAGGGCCAAAAGTGGCAGTGAAACAAACCAAGCTGCCAACCCCAGGGCAGGATCACTGCCTGGGATTCCCAGCGACTAGGCGTCGTCGGTGTCGAGTTCTATATAGAAACCACCCTCTGAAGGGGTAGTTTCCTCTGCAACAAAAACATCAACAATAGCAGGGTGAGTACAAAATTGTACTCAGCAAGACTTACAGTGCAGAAATTAGTAATAATTGTGCCAAGTATCAACAAGGGGTAATTGTGGACTAGTTTGCGGAAAGCAAATTTTACCTTTGTCAATAGCAATAAGTAGATGGAAAATCGACTACTAGAATACCTTTTCAAAGGGGACGAGTCGAACACTTCGCGAACATTCCTTACTGCAGATCACCACACCTGAAAACCCCCGATTCTTCCTCGACCACCCTGGGAGGAAGCAATCTCTAACCACGGCCTTAGAGTTGGCAAGTTTTAGGATTTGTTGTAGTTGTCTAATTCGACGCAGGTAATCACCAAGCTGTCCATAACCGCGGACACGGCTGTTCAAACAGTTCTAACCCTGTAGGGGTGTACATCTTTACCTACACGCATCGATCGTCTCTTAATGCTACCAAGTACACACTTCACGAGGTGTGCTAGCAGAGGGTGATCGAACACGACCTTTACAATGCTTTCAACCTACGTATGAGCCACCCGTACGGGCTAGTCCATGTGCATCAGTCCGGCCGTGACTACGACACGGTCCCATACGTTGTGAATCGAGGTACATCCCCGGCCTCTCAGACCGTGTGTCCACCCCACCCTTATATGATGCCACACCACAGTTCCTTTTTCACACACACGGCAAATGAAAACGGCAAACTAATGCAGCTCATACACTAAGTCTAAGCAAATTATTGAGTCGTGGGTGGCCCCATAATCCACCCGTGTAGAAGTACGCGAATCTTGGGTCAATGTACGTCGGGAACCGGTCCTTGCAGGAAGACGAGACAACCCACCATGCTCCCAGCCATGGCCTCTCGTCTAGACCCAAATGTGATTAAGTGAGTTCATTAGTTATCCCAGCGAATACCCACCTACCACATAACCCATTCCCAGTGTTGATTCATCTGCTATCCCAGGAATTATGACTTCTACAAGTCTAAGCATGTCTAAGCATGAATAGCATAGTAGCATTAGAACGGTGAACACTATACTACGCTAGATAGGTTGGGTTGGTGGTGGAGCTGATTGAGCGACAAGGTGAGTTTTATTCATCGGACTAGGGTTTTTCTTAGCGGAAAAATAACAGTTGAACGCATGTAATAATGAATTTAAAAACAACTAATATTTTGCAAATAATAGGAGTTTGCAATGTGACCAAAGGGGCTGCTTGCCTGGTTGCTCTGCAACGGAACCCTGCTCGTGATCGAGACTATCGCCCTGTGGATCTTCCGGCTCTATCGAGGAAGAACGAAAACACCAGAAACGAGGGGCATAATCATAAATATCAAAATGCAAAACATCAGCATGAGATTAAATGTATGCCATGATGTAGAGAGTGCAAAATAAAGACTAATGCAAGTGGAATCAATTTAATCGGAGTCCGGACGCATAAAATATCGCGATCCGAAAATCCTCCGGCTAATCGAAAACCCTAATTTGAGTTTTTAGCAAATTGTATTATTCCTAGCATGCAAACATGGATGGAAATGATGTTTTTGAATAGATCTTCTTTTTCTGAACATTTTGATATATTATTTTGCATTTTTTGATTTAAAATGGATTTTCTATGAATTTTACACGATTTAACCCATTTTTCACCCTTTGTTGTATTTTTCTCAGTAAAATAATGTTTAATTTAATTTAAATTCAATAGAGACTGACATGTGGGCCCTACTGGTCAACTTTGACCAAGTTTGACTGGGCCAATGACAGATGGGGCCCACCGTCATATAAATCCATTTTCTTTTATTCTTTTGTTTTTATTCCTTACAGCTGGGACCCATATGTCATATAAATCTATTTTATTAATCTTTATTTTGATTTCTTACAGATGGGGTCCACATGTCACTGAGACAAATTTAATAAGCCAGTTAATGTGCTGTTAGTCATCACTTAGTTCATTATGAGGTCAGGTTAGTGTTAATTATTGCAATAAATCAGTCGGGATTGCAATAATTAGCTATATCCACTTTTAGTAATTAATGGACATCATTAAACGGGTCAGTTAACTGGTAATAACTTAATTAATTACTCTTAACCCTAAATGAGGCCACTAATGGCCTCTTTAGGCTGTCAGGACGCCTCGGCCGACCGGAGCCCGACCGCTCGGCTCGGTCCGGCCGGTGGTTCCCGGCGCGAGCGGCGGCGAGGCAGCCTTACCCGGAGGCGGCGCAGAGGAGCACGGGAACGGAGCGGCGGCTTCTCGGATGGCGGCGGCAAGGCCAAGCGGCGAACTCGGGGAGGGGATGGGCGGCGCTGCGGCGACGGGAACGACCGAGGAGGGTGAAGGGGGAGCTCGGGCTACCGGAGTGAGGCGGAGCGGCGGAGTGGGGAGCTCGGCTCCGGCAAGGAAGCGGCCGGCGAGGGAGGTGCTCCCGGCGGCGGCTCGGGAGGGAGCTAGGGCGGATGGCAGGAGGGAGAGGGGTGGCGCGGCAAGAGCTCCGGGATGAAGGAGGCTCGGCGGCGAGGTGGAGCAGCCGGGAGGGGTGGGGCGAGCGGGCGGCGTGAGCTCGGATGGCGAGGGAGGGAAGAACAGAGGGGGCTGACGGGGTAGAGAAGAGAGAGAGAGGGGGCGGCAGGCGATAAGGATGAGAGGGAGGGGGCGGTTGGCTTCGGGAGGAAGAAAGGTAGGGGAGGCGGTGCTGGGCCGAGAGAAAAAGGAGGTGGGCCGGGGCAAGGCCCATCCCGGGTAGAAGGGAAGGGAGATTTAGGGTGTTAGGGTTTTTAGGTTTATTCCTTTTGAATTCTGATTTGATTTGGTTTCAAATTTAACCCCAAAACAAACCCAAAACCCATTTAGACTGTGAATTATTCTAACCAACATACAAATTATGGAATTCAATTCCATTAGAACATATTGCCGCATTACTTTAAATATGTAATACATGAAAATCATTCCCGAGCCCTTAAGGTGAGATTAGGGTTTTCAAAATTCAAAATTGTTCTCATTTTCGAGTTCCTGAGTTCATGCCATGCAATGCATATGATGCGCATTACACGGTTAGTAAAATAGGGATGTTACACTACAGTGGGTGACGTCAGCTTGCAACGCTGTGCGACGTGGCGAGAGCCGGCGCAACGAGGACTGCGCGCTGGCTACCGCCGATCTCGTGCTCTTGTGCGTTCGGCATGTTGGGGTTGGTTCACCGGGCATGGTTGTGCCACTTCAGGGCAAGGCTCCTCGGTATCGCAACCTTCGGGGCTTCCTCAGGGAGGTCAAGGCGGATTCGGGTGCCTTCCTTACCGTGTGGGCAGCGCATGGCAAGGCGTACCTCAGCGCCGTGGCGGATGCTCGTCGTGTCACTCGCATTTTCATTGGATGATATCAATTGTTCTAAGAGAAGCCCTTGATTCTTCCGAAAATACTTCCTTCTTAGTTGCTTTTGGACGTCTCTTTTCCATCTCCGGATGAGAAATATTGCACATAAGATGAGGAGTAGAATGCCGAAGCCAACGCTAATCCCAATGGCAATACCTGTAATGATTATGTTCCTCAGTAGTGTATTGCCTTTTCTAGCTCAATATATGGAAGTGATTGTACCATATAACTCACCTAGTAGAAGATTCTGCCTTTTTATAGGTGTGCACTTCATGGTTGTAATGTCATACTCTGTTTTATCTGGACAGTTGGTGCAGTAGTAGTTTCCTACAGTATTATGGCAAATCCCTTTACGACTACCTGCGGTCTTGCACTCATCAACATCTGCAACCATCTGACTAATGTTAGAAGGAAGGTGGTGCCAAATCTGCATGGCTACTACAATTTGATATTTTCAGCCTTAATTTCAGGTAACTAGGGGACAATGCATTTAAAGTAGATAGAGACCAGAAGTATGCGTATAGAAAATTTTACAAGCTACTATTTGCGTAAAGTAGATAGAGACAGTACCTTGACATCCATTTGTGATATATGGATTCCCGCGAAAGCCAGTCATGCATTTGCAACGGTAACCAAGAGGGTATCCAGTTACGCTGTTGACGCCCAAGCACGTACTATTGATGCTAACACATGCATATCCTGATATGTTCTGTGCTTCCTGGCATGTTAAATTGGCAACAGCCCATTGCAGAGATGCTGATTCCTCGGAACCAGTGTAGAGTCCTGCAGGATCGTCAAATATATGCAGCAAGTCTCGGACAGAAGACGATGATTCAGTGGTAACATCTAATAGCCCATCGCTTATATTTATATACTTTACATAGATGAGGTCTGAAGCATAGTCGTCGCTCTTGACTTGGAGGGTAGACGTCGTGACATTTGTACAGTTGAGCTGAAATGACACCCTTGCAGCACAACCATCTTCTAGGCCGAACGGGAAAGGAACACTAATTTTCCCACACCATCCAGAGCAGTTGGTCTTCCTTTGAAATGGATCATATCCTGATTTCATACAAACAAGTCAGTGCAAAGAACTGTAGTCGTAAGATGGTGGTGATAAATATGCTAAGGTCATTCTCATGCGGTGAGCCTTTCAATATATTTTTGAACACAATGTACCTAACTTAATTACACCTCATGTCCGACATACCTCCATCAACTAATCTCTACGACTTTGTCACGGCTACATCGTTCCACTCATCACTAACGCCAAGGTCGCACAACATAAAATCAACTAAGTAAACATGTAAGAAGAAAATAGACACCGATATTTATTGACGAGTTTCAACCAAAGCCTACGTTCCCGGGAGCCCTTCTGTGGGTGCTCATCTTTTTCGGCTTCCTTGAGATCGGCCCGTCTGGCGACCGTAGGGACCGGTTTGACCTCTGCTTCCGTACCGACTTGGATTGGCCCGAGTCTTTCCTCATGTTACATACATCAACGACTCATTATTATAGGAGGGTTACAACGTGTTGGACTCAAACACTACCTAATTCTATCCGTTATTTACACCATAATTCTAATTATAATATATTTGTACATATATTTGACATAATTTTAATAAATATGCAAGAACCAACACGGTGTTCCCCTCTCTAGTGCAGTTATCTGGTACTATTTCATATACATGGCAACTTAAGGACATGTATAATGGGATGACCAACAGCTATCTGCAGCACTTGTTACGTATTACTACAAGTAAAATGGTATCAAATGACGTGGATGAGAGAGAGAATGAGGAGAGAGGAACAAGCCACAGTAAGACCGAGAGAAAATGTGGGGAGAGAGGAAGAAGCCATCGTAAGACCCTTTTAAGTAGCGTAGAATGATGACTTGACGGTGCATCATGTGTTGACTTCTGGGGATCTGTTTGAACTATTCGCCTTACCTTTGTCAGTAGAGGCTTATGCTCAATTACAAGAGCTTGGCACCTTGATTCAGTCAATTGAACTATCTGATGAGCATGATAAATGGAGTTACATTTGGAGTCGTGATTCTTGGAATTCATCAAAGGTTTACAGGCACATGCTTGGTCAGCAACACATCCCAGTGACTTCCAAATGGCAAAGCTGCTGCCAAAAAGAAACATAAGGTCTTCTTCTGGCTGCTTCTTCATGATCGTTTGAACACACACAACATTCTTCAGCGTAAGGATTTCTGGTTGGCAGACTACACATTTGTAATGTGCAATCAAAGAGTGTTGGACACAGCAGAGACATGTACGTGTTCTTCTCTTGCCCTTCTGCGACAATTTGCTGGTGTTTTATCTATCCTGGCTGGGACTCCACGGTGGGTCTGAGAGTCAAAGAAGCGCTCATTTGAAATTTGGTCGGTGATCCCTCCTCGGGATAGACAAAAGGGCTCCCGTCTCACTCCCGCTGAGCGATCCAGGGCCGACCAAGCCAGCACACCGCCGGGACCTCCTCGCCACTGCTGTCACGGCCTCGCTCCCAAAGGTAGTGGGGGTTTTCTCATGGGCACTGCACTGCAGTCCTCGTGGGTGGCATGTCGTGGCCAGTGGGTAGAGGTGCAACAGCAGCAGGTGATGGCAGCCGATAGGAGGAGATACAGTGGCAGCAGGAAGATGGTGGAGCAACGGTGGGAGTTGGCACGGCGACTGCGATCAGTGGCGGGCTGCGTCTAGTAAGCAGTCAACACGGATCTAGCGTGGCTATCTCGCCACTTGCTACATCCGGCACGTGGGGGGTGGGGGATAATCGAGGTTGGGACTGGATCTGGTGGCTGCGCGGGCCGTGCCCTCAGTGTGGCCCCTTGGTGAGTGGCAGTTGGGCGGGGCCGGCCAGTGACGCAGAGACAGGGGCAGGCCGGCTAGGAAGCGAAGGGAGAGGCTAGGCGTGTTGCACGAGTCCACCGGTGTTCTGCGTGTAGATCTAGAGGTAGTGCCTGGTGTGTGTGTCCAGCATCGCCGCGGTTGGCATGGGGCTGTCCGGCTGAGGGCTGCGGGTATGGTCGGCTGGTGAGGGTAGGAGGAGAGTAGGGCAACTCTAGATGAAAATCTTGTCAGAACCAGTGACAGGTGATGTTCCCGGGCACTTTTTACCTTTTCAGAGGTGGTACTGTGGTGTTGCGCTCCTCTCCTCTTTCCAAGGTCCGTGCACCAGGGAAAACCTCATATGCGAATCTTCCTGGATCAGATGATGGCAATGTTTGTGTCTTTTCCCTCCTTTGTGGCATCATCTCGGAGCCGGTTATAGCTAGGAGATTGGTGGTTGACGGCTTGTTCGCCTCGGACTTTGGTGTTGTGATTTGTGCGACAATGGCGATGGAGGTGAGCAGAGTTGGGTCACGGCATGGCCTTGTCGTCGATCATGCATCCAACGTATCAATTGGGTTCAGGCACAGTTTCCGCCGTGCCGTGGTGAAGTCGGAGTCATAGTGTCAGAGAGACGTCATGGCAGCGATGAGGACTTGAGAATGGTGGGTTTGGTGGGCAGCACTTTTCGACTGTTACAGTGAACTTTGTTGGTGCAAGACTTGCAACTTTCTCTTGTGAGGTCTGACGCCGAAACTAGAGCTGCCTTGTCCTCGACGCGTCGACCGACGTGCACCCGCTGCGATGATTAGTGCATTGGTGGCCTCTACGGTGAAGTCAGAGTTGCCAGACCAGGAGCGATGGGTAATAAAGGTAACGTCCATGGGAATCCTCGATGGATGGATCTTTTCAGCAATGTGTGTCGAGTCTGTGTTGATAGCTAGGTCCACCGACGGTACCTTATCTTTGGACAAGTTGTATCTTGTTTTTCGTCTAGTTTCTTTGCCTCTCAAATTAAGAACACTAGAAACACAAATATTAAATATAAAAGAAAATAATCTTCTCTACTATTGTACTGTGTATTTTTGTTGCTATCTCTATATGATATGGATGGATATAATAGTAGATTATATTCTTGTCTTTAACCCTTACTATTATCTCTCTAAAAAAAACAACCCTTACTAGTATCCAATCCTCCTTCTAAATGGAAGATCTTTTGGGTAAAGGACGGTACAGACGTCCTTCTACGAGGCCAGCGGGCCTCATGATCGTGGATGAATTGATGCATTCATGTACTTGGATCTCTGATTAGCGAATTCGAGTATAGGCAGGCACTACTACAGAATTCATTTAACGGGACGCCCCCTGTACAGACGGTAGTTCAAAACCGTCTGTACAAAGAGTATTCCAGACGGTTCCAAAAGAAAAGCGTCTAAGAAAATGAGTACGAGCGGTTCCCAACAAGCGGGACGCTACAATACAGACGGTTCTGAACGTGGAACCGTCTGTACAAATACGAAAACAGTACAGACGGCTCCAAACTTGAACCGTCTGTACAAATCAAGTAGTACAGACAGTTCGAAACTTGGAGCCGTCTGGACTATTTGTCCAGACGGTTCCCGATTTGGAGCCGTCTGGACAAATAGCGTCCCACTTACTCGTTAAGCATAAATTAAGAGGAAAGGCGTCCCACATGTATCACATAGTCATCCTAGCTCAGCTGGCAACTCCCCTTGCTGGACAACACGAGGTTGCGGGTTCGAAACCTGCCGGAAGCATATCTTGCGATTTAATTGCCATCGTTGGATGGGGCGACGCGGATGGCGGGATAAGACGTGCGGATGAAGACTAACATGCGCGAGTGGTCGATTTTTTTATAACATGACATCACGCTAATCGATTAGTCCAGACGGTTCCAAACTAGAACCGTCTATACTAATCGATTTGGAGCCGTCTGTACTACTTTATTTGTGGAGACGGTTCTAGTTGGGAACCGTCTATACAAATCGATTTGTACAGACGCTTCCAAATGAACCGTCTGTACAAATCTGATTTGTACAGACTGTTTCGTCCAGACGGTTCGGAAAAGCGTCCCGCCCGGGAGTTCTGAACCGTCTGGACAAATGTTTTCTCTAGTAGTGAGGTGAATTGCCCACCAGGCCAAGCTGTCTGGTGGGCCGACACATTTCAATTCTAGAAATTTCTACTATTGGAAATTTGCAAAAGGTCCAAAAATACTTTCATGAAAATTTAAATCTAATAAAACTAATTCTCATAAGAAAATATATCTACAATAGAAATAACACCATGTTTAGAGATATGTTCCTATAGTTCACAAAAATTGTTTCACATAAAATTACATTTTACAAAAGAAATTCTTTTGTTGGAGGAAATGTTCATAAAAAAAAGTGTTCATCGAACTCACCAAAAATATTTTTCTTTTCACAGGAAAATGCTCCATTGTTTCGATAAAAAGAAAATATTACAATAGTTCGTGAAAAAGGTTCTACTACCTTCAAAACAATGTTCCACTAATTCAAACAAATATATTTTTGAGTAAAAGAAAAGGACCCTGAACAACGTAATTGTGTTAATCTCATGTTACCATGTCAAATAATAAAATATCACTGTTGGAACAAATGTTAATTATTGGTGGAGGAAAAAAACTATCCATGGAACATTTGTGCGGAAAATGACACCTACTAAATAGGCCTAAATTAATTAGATAAATAGATGGACGCCCAATCTACTAAGGATTTCATGGAATACGTTTTTGAGCTGATATCCCACCAAACTCATACATGTTATAGTCGTATAGATATAGATAATAAAATAGTAGAAGCAACACACTTATTTTGCATTGGAATACTAAATAGGCTCTATATTTGTGAATAAGGAATATGCCTTATATTTTTTAACAAAGGAAGTATGATGAATCTCTCGTAATCTCTCGTATTATTTCAATAGGACCTTCCATTCTTGTTAGTTTCTACTAGGAATCTCTAGAATCCTGATTTGTATTTCCCCTGATTCTTGAATACGCTGACAGGTGATAGGAAAAGTGTTACCATAGAGGATAGTTATTTCTTTGCTTCATTTCAACTACATGCATGGGCAATATAATGGATCCTATTTTATACTAGCTAAATAGTAGAGTCAACTGATGAGTGCATCTAAAGTGTTTTTTGGGGATTTTTTTGTACCTATTTGGTGAACTAAAATGGTTTCCATAATTCGTTGCTAAGGTAAGTTTCCACTTGACATCGTGCCTTTTTTTGGTTATAGAAGTGAAATATACTCCTTGAATCCGGTCACAAAAGAGTGCCGTTATGGATATTGACACATCAAAACTATTTTGTATTGCCACATACTTAAAAAAACCTAGTAAATTATAATATTATGTACGGAAGTAATTTTCGAGTAACGCTTCACATGCCATATTCATATGTTCAATCTCAATATTACCAGAGATATTGATAACAAAGTTTAAGAATTTTGACTGCACACGATGTAAAATCACACCTTTTTCAGTGACGAGAGGAAGTAATTACCTTTGTCGCGTGAGCAGCCATCGGATATATAGGGATTGCCTTGGTAACCACTGTCACATGAGCAGATATAACCGAACTGTACTCCGAAAACGGACTGTGATCGTCCACTGTGGTTGCTAAGACATGCATAATCTGTCCCATTTTCGAATGTGCCAACGGATGTGTTCTGATCATTTGGGATAGCCCAGAATAGACTAGTTTCATCACTGGTTACATCGATGGTATCCCATATGGAGCTTCGGTTATTACTATGCGCTTCAAATTCCAGCTTTCCTTTCCTGTGGCGGACAAACCTGAGCTGGATGGCGGCAACTTGGAAGCCGACGAAGACGGAGCAACATCCCGTACCATTGCAGTTCTGTGTAGCTACCGTATCCGTGATGTCTTCGTTAGGGCATGTAACAGTGCACTGACCCACCCTCGTGTTCGTGTCAAGGTCGAGCACGTACGTACATGTCGAAGTTGCAACCTGTGATGTTTATGACGACAGGAATGAAACTGAAAGATCTCCCAGGATACCAGGACATGTTGTATACATCGATTTCTGATTTCAAGGAGATGACATGGGAAAATGCTACATCGATGCCCGGGAAGTCGCCAGCCGTGCAGGAAGAGCCTGGGAGCCTGGGAGCCTGGGTTTTGGATACTACTGATATTGGAGGACACCTCCGTGATGCCGTCGTGCAGGAAGAGCCTGGGAGCCTGCATGGCATTGTGGTGGTCGCAGATGAGCTCGAAGTCTGGCGGCCGGAAGCAGCCGGGCCCGATGCCGAAGGGGTATGTTGGGGGAGTCCGGGCGAGGCTCCAGGACGAGGTACCCCCTGTCCTCTGTTCACGTCATGATTAACGTAAGGTGTTATGCAGGGGTCTTAGGTGGGTTTCGAGCCAATGGGAAGCCATCTCGGTCGGACGACTTAACCGCTGAGGCGAGAAGCAAGTCGGCCCCCGTGGACGAGGTGAGAGGGCGACTCAGCCGGGCGAGGAGGAAGGCGAGGCGAGACCACCGGGTACGGACGACGTCGCCGGCGCAGAGGACGACAAAGGCGGAGGCGAGCCGTACCGGCGAGGGGAATCTACGAATATACCGGCGCATGTAGTAGGTAGCGGCGAGGTGGAGAGTATGAGTTCGGCCAAATGTACGGTGACACGAGCTAGGAAAAGACTGTAACCTTTAGAGGGGTAGCGATGTATTTACACTTGTAAGCCGGTTTTGCCTATATAAGGGCAAGTTGGCACCCCGTATGGGGAGAGATCGATACAAGCTTCTACCACACATTCTCCAATAATTTTCTCCGGCGGTAGTTGGATAAAGTCCCGTGGACGCTTGGCTTCGTTCCCTAAGTCTTCCCCTAGCACCTCGGTCTCCAACCCGGGGTGCCTACACCTGCTGACCGAGGAGTACTTCCTCGACAGGGTAGTCGAAGGTGAGGTTGCCGCAGCTCTTTCGACAACCAGCAAGCGTGGCGGTGGAGGGAAGGGTGGTCCTGTTCGCCGCTTGGCTTCTTTGCACGCCGGCTGCTCGTGCCGTTGACGTTCGTAACAACAGCAATGCGAACAAACAACGCAGTGCACCGAGGAGCCTCATCTTCATCAGAGTATGTCTAGAGAAGCTGAGAAGGCTGTCTGTGCACCCGGGCTGATGACTGTCTTGCTCCTTTATGGGAAGTTCTGCGCGTTAATATCTGCCCAAATGTGACCCATCCGAACAAGCTGTCAATCTGACCCGGTAAGGTCGACGCGACTTGTACACGGGACACGATATTCTGTCACAGTTACAGAAATAAATAAAAAAGAATGCTAGTACGACACGACAAATGTAGACTAGTGAGGGCTACACGAAAAAGGAGATAAAATGGTTAGCACGGCACGTAAGGATGCAGTCCTAGTTGGACTTCAAAATTCAAAAATAAGAGGCTTTTTCACGCTAAAGAAGGAGCATCCAAAACCTATCGGATTGGTTTTGTATGTATATGCTCAGAGAGCACGAATTATGCGTCTAGTACAACAAGTGCGAGTTTAATTAAGCGATGTCATTTTCCTTGTTCAAATCACATCGGCCTGAGTTTCAGTGGATCCAACTAATTTTGACATGATTATGGATTGGAAGCCGCACAAAGCTGTGACTAGGAGATTCCTGAAACTAGAATTTTTTTTTAAATATTTTTTTTTCGTAAATCGCAAGTATACATGTCGGATTGAAAAAATTACAAAAATGGCAGTCAGCCGGCAACCCAAATGCCGATTTGCCCAAATCGGCAGCCCAATTGCCGAAAAGGGGTGCGTCGGCAGCGGAAATGCCGAAATGGGCTGAGTCGGCAGCCCAAATGCCGACATCAGCAACGAAATTTGGCGCCAGGGGGAAGTCGGCGAGCCAACTGCCGACTTGAATAAAGTCGGCAAGCCAGATGCCGACTTGCCCCAAGTCGGCAAACCAGCTGCCGACTTACCCCAAGTCGGCAAACCAGCTGCCGACTTGACATTTATATTTATTTTTAATCCTCATCTTTTATTTCTTTTCTCAATTCTCATTTATTTTTATTTTACTTGTTTCTTTGGACTCACCCTTTGCTTGCTTCAATTCTTCCTTACCCGAAATCCCTAATCCTCACACCCGCATTCTTCTGCTCCTCTCCTATTCTCCCATGGCCGCCGCCGCCTTGCTCCCTCTCGGTCGCCGCCGGCCCTCCGGCCTTCTCCCTCTCTCACCGGCCGCCTATGTGAAACGCCACGGGCACCGGCGTTTGCCCCTGTCCATGGCTATTTCTCCTAATCGCCACGGCTCGTGGCGATTTCGCGCCGAAAGTGGCCCTGCCCCACCTGGCCCCCCCTGCAGCGTCCCTTTTGTCGCCCGTGAAGTGAGAATCCTAAGCACGGAATCCACTCTCCTGCCCGCCTCCTGCCCACTCTCCTGCCCGCGTCCTGCCCGCTCTCTATTTATTCACCCCTGACCTGTCTCTGCCTCCCACCAATCCATACAGAGAAGAGAGGGAGAGGGATTAGGGATTAGGGTTTGGGAGCGAGGTGAGAAGAAATAAGCTCTCGGAAGTGGCAAGAGGGATAGAAGGGACATTAAAGTTCGGGCGGTGTGAGGTAAATAATTGCGTTATTATTGTGTTTAGTTTCCTAAAAATAGTAACTATGGCTTATTCAAAAATGGCAGGAATGGCCTCATCTGGTGATGACGAGATGCCGAAGCAGAAGATGGTTGCCGACCTGCCCGCAGGTGTCGAAGTTCCCCTTTGCTGGTGCCAAGATCCGTGCAGACTGATGAAGTCGGATGAGTTCTCGTACACGTACGGAAGAAGGTTCTTTATGTGTGCTAACTACGACGAAGAGCCACCGAAGTTTGGCATGTCCAGACGGAGTCAACTGGTAAAACTCGCACATACCCGCATTTCTAACACGATGCAATACTATGGTAACAGTCGTTTGCTTGCAGTCTGCACCTACTATATGTGACTATATACAGTGGCTGGACGTTACCCAATCGAAAGAGGATGAGGAAGAACTCATGTGGAAGGTTAACTGTGCTCGAGGTCGGATTCAGGAACGCATGCACGAGGCAGAGGAGGAGGAGAAGAGAAAGCGTTGGCAGGAGATGCAACGCAAAGAAAAGGAGGAGGCGGAACGTCGAGCTGCGGAGGCACGTGCTGCCGAAAGGGCGAGGAAGCGCGAGATGGCGCGTCGCGCGAAGGAAGAAGGGGAGGAAGCTCACGCTCGTCGTATGAGGAAGGGAAAATATCCGAAAGGCCCTGAGTAGTTATTTCAATATTCTATTAGGTTGTTTGGATGTATGCGAATGTTATCGTACCGTGTTGTCACGGCATGCGTAGTGGTAACGATGTATCCAACTCTATATTTTGAAGAAATAAAAAGAGTGTTCCATGCAATTAAGTAGAACTAATGATACTCGAAATACGAAGTGCTGATAGAAAAAAATCGAAAAGATGCTGTCATAACTATTACAAACAAATACGGGTGCTAGTCTCCCTGTGCGGGTCCTCCTGGGCCTCCCTGTCCACCTCCTCGACGTGGCCCCCTCCGCGGCCTCTTGCGGAAGTCGGAGTACGTCAACTGTGCCGGCGGAACAATGGTACGACGGCCCCTGCCGTACAAGTGCTCCTCAGGCTGAGCTGCAGTAGGCTGGGTATCCTGCGTGACTGGCGGCGGCGAAGGCGGTGTAGGATACCCCCCTACGAGCGCAGAACCGTCGGCGGGGTCGAACTGAGTGTTCGCAAAGTACTGAGACGGGCTGTCCGAACCTCCTCGTCCTTGTGAGAAGGGAACAAAACCTGTGGGAGACAATACGTCTTGAGTGCGTGCACACATGTTGAATCTATTCCAGAAGTAGGAAAATGTTACGTACCCGGGTCGAACTGCTCCGTGAACGCGACGTAGCAGTTTCTCATCTGTGCGGACGCGAACTGTGGCTGTAGAATGAAAGAGGAAGTACGTAAGTTCGAGCCTTCTAATCTTCGAACTAACAGAAGTACGTACGGTTATAGGCACGAACTTACCCGACGCCGTGTCCACAGCGAACCGAAAGTAGGTCCCCCGAATGGGTTGTTGTGGTACAACTCCACTCCGTAAGGATCGTCTGCGCTCACGAACGGTCTCCCTACGGGGAAACGCTCGTACGACCAAACCTGCAACGACAATAATGTAATTTAACATAATGTAATATTCAAAGCGTAGTACCACGAACAACTAACCTGTAGTAGAAGGGGACAGCCCAACAACGACGGCTTCTTCGTGCTCCTGGTGCAGGCGTCACACAGCGCGCGCGTAGTGGCCGCAAGAACGGCCGATCCCCAACTCCGGGGTGGGACATCGGCGGGATCCTGCGCGTCTGCTATCTGTCTCGCAATCTCGATGTGCCGCGCATCAACCGTGTCGCCGTGAGAGTTGGTGAACATCACGTAGCCGAAAAGCCACATGACGTACACCTCCAACGAACGAGTGACCTGGTGGTTCGTCAAGTGCTCACCAGGCCAACCAAGCTCTGCTAGCTGCACGAAATGCTCATTTAGTTACAACTTCATAAAACAACAGCACTACGGAGATATGTTCTCGCACTTACCTCGAACCGCCGGTACCACGCCCACTTTGGACCGTGCTTCTGCCGCTCGTCGATAGGCTGGAGGGGATCGTCGTGGGGACGAACACCTGCGAAGCGCTGCACGAGGTCCGCCCGCCAGGTGGGCGAAGCCTCCAAAGGTCCAACCGCTGTCCCCGCGATCGGGAGACCCAGGAGGTAAGACACGTCCTGCAGCGTCAGGGCCATCTCTCCCCAAGGAAAGTGGAACGTATGGGTCTCCGGCCTCCATCGATCGACGAGGCACGTCAACAAAGCGCTGTCGAAAGGAAAACGTCTAGATCTGACCTCCATGTCAGGAGGTTCCTCGTCCTCACCGAGCAGCTGGTAGTCCTCGTCTGTGCCCTCCACCATCCGTGCCAGCGAGAGTAGACCCGCCCACTCCAACCTGTAAAGTTAAAAGCACATTAGATATGAACGTGACATCATTACATGGGTTCTCGCGTGCACGTACCTATTGATCCACGCTGGGTGAATCCTCAAGGCGACACGGGGGGTACGGGTCCGGAAAACCGGGCTGAACTCGCCCTCGGCAATCTTCTTCGCCCGGTGCTTACTGTCCACTCGCGCATCGAGCAACTCGAACTCCGTCATACCTGCACGCGTGTTGAAGGAAAATATAACTTTGGACTGTCATAGCAGTGGAAATATTGAAGTACATAATTGAATGGAAACAAACAGGCACATTTTAGAAGTTCAATACAATTATTATAAATATTTTCGAACACAATACGACATCACATCAAAGAAGTTGAAGTACATAATATACCAGGGATATCAGGGCATATTACAAGTTCCTTTATTTATTACAAACACAGTGCTACATTTCAAACATAATTGCGAAAATACGAATCATTATTCAGAAAGTAACAGGGCGCGGCCTTGTTCTCACTCCGCGAACCCATGTTGTCCACGGCCTCGACCAGTCCAAGCTGCAGGGGTTGCCGATGAACTTGCCGTGGGATCACCTCCCGCTTGGTCCTTCAACTTCGGACAATATTTCATCCGATGGCCATATGCAGCACAATGCAAGCACTGCCTTGTAGGGCCCCCAGCCTCTGACTCATCCATGTCGTTGCGAATCCATCGAACTCTACGCCGCCCCTTGTTGACACGAAGTAGACTCCAGTGACGTATGTATTCCCTTTGATCCTCTTCTACTGTGGTGAAGTTATCCACAGCACGGAATCCAGTAATTTCGCCGCTCCATGTTGCAAGGACCATCTCCTTTAAATAAAACGGTGACATGAAAGAGGAAGAGTCCATACCAATTAAACCACACGCGGCTAGCACATGCGAGCACGGCTTGTGTAGAAGGAAAGGCTTGTTGCATGTGCAGGTACAGGTTGGAATTTGTTCACACCCGATAGTAACCTCGAACGTCCGAACCTCATTTGCGGTTCCAAAACCTGTCTTATCCCGAAGTCGCACTTCATACCTATGTTGCAGGTTACCAATCCTTATGGCAGTGTGCATCTTCCCCTTTGCTATCTTCTCCTCCATGTACTGCATGACAGTCGCGCAGAAAGGAGTTTCAGTGTTCGTGCTCATGTGCAATGCAGCTGTCTGATACCTCTCTTGGAAGTACCGAATTATCCCATGAAGTATGCTCTCGACTATAGCAACTAAGGGTAGACCGCGCTGTCCGCGAAGTACCCAGTTGTACACCTCCGCCAGGTTGGTCGTCATGATACCATACCTTGCACCGTGAGTGTCAAAGAGCAAGGACCATCTCTCTTTCGGCTCATTCTCGATCCACTCGGAGAAGGTCTTGATTCGTCCGCCCTTCTTCCTCTTAACACCGGGCGGGTCAATACCAGGTAGAGCGCATAGTTCTTTCGGCTCCTCGTCCGCTGGTACTGCAATTGCCGCGGCTTTCTTCCTCTGCTGAGTTAACTCTGTCTTAGTGAATTCATCAAGCTTAGCCCATAGTTTATAAAACTTCTTTTGCTGATTTTGTTTGCATAGCCTCTTGAAGAGATTCATAAGACGTTTGTTTCTGAACTGCCGGTAGAAAGTAGCCCCCAGGTGGCGAATGCACCAGCGGCTTTGCATATCAGGCCAGGGTTCAAGCTCATCCGAGCCGGGGTTTGTAAGAGTCTTCACGGCCTTCAATATACCGGGATGCCTATCATGGAGTATACACACGTTCGGTCGATCTTTCACGATACCTCGCTTCAGTCTTCGGAAGAACCAGAGCCAGCTCGCGTAGTTTTCGCCTTCAACGAATGCGAAAGCCAGTGGCAGAATTTGGTTGTTTCCGTCAACTCCAATAGCGGTGAGGATTTGCCCCCTGTACTTGCCTGTCAAGAATGTACCATCAACACACATCAAAGGTCGACAATGCTGAAATGCCTGAATGCAAGCTCCGAACGAGAAAAAGGCCCGGTTCATCTCTTTAAATCCTGGTGACTCGGATGACAAAGTATACTTTATGTCGACGTACGTGCCAGGATTCCTGCCTTGTAGTGTCCATAGCAAGTACGGAATGTTGTGATATGAATCTCTGAAGTTCCCAAATCGCATCTCCATTGCTTTCTGTTTAGCACGCCATGCCTTCCCATAGCTGATGGAGAACTGATACTTGTTCTTTATTGCAACTTGAATATGTTTCGCTTCCATATCTTTCTTCTCCACTATCTCCGAGAACATCAATCTTGCAATTAGACTTGAAGACATGTTACGATGCTCTGCGAGGACATTGGATCGAACGCAGTTATGAGGCACTACTCTGCTAACAATCCAAGTGACTTCGTACTTCGGGACATGAGCATGCACATAGCAAGGGCAGCCATTACTGCTGCACTTCGCGGTGTACTGAGTCGGGGTAGACACCTGAACATAAAATGTTCTTTGCGTGGACATACCCCATAGAGCAACTGCATCTTTCAATTCGAGCTTCGTGCGGTACATGGTGCCATGTTTTATCTCGTTGCTTCTGAACTCCCACGATGACTCATGCCCATCTGTCACACGCATACCACCCAGTAGTTCTTGCTCCCACCCGTTAGGAATTTGACGATCAGAAGTCTCCTCGTTCTCATCAGTATCTTCATCATCGGACTCCTCGTCGTCGTCTTGCGCAACGCCCGCTAGATCTTCCTGTTCCATAGCCTGCACCAACTCTTCGAATTCCTCAGCTTCGTCCGCCCGTCCAGTAGGACCATGGTTCTGTCTCGTTCCTCCCGGAATCGCTGGTTCAGAAATATTTCCGGCTCCGTACTCTGTTACCCCTTGCGCTGATGCAGTTGTGTGATCGTCTTCATACGCTGTACGATGATACTCCATTTGATCTTTCGCAACAGCTTGCACCAAAGCAACAGGATCTTCCTTACGAGCGCTGCAGACCCTAAGCCAAGAAGTCCACTCCTTCGATCTTTCGACAGTCATCAGATCCCAGCGCACAGAACTTACGGACATTGCAAACACAGCTTGAATGCTGACAGTATACTTATCCGTATCAAGACTAAAGCTACGGGTGAACCAGTCTTTAGCTTCTCTAATGTTCAACGACTCGGGATTTTGCAGAGGCAATGCAGTGTAACTGAATGCACTAAGATCAACTCCATTCGAGTTCGTCCTCACTTCTCCAGGACCATAAAAAATCTTGAATCTCACTATATCAGACATTCCTGTCATCCGTAACATAATTTCGTAAAATTAACCTATAATCAAAATGTATGAGACTCGTAATGTATAGGTACATCTGTCGAACTAGGTTTACGACTATTTCTTCACTACGTACTCTATTTTCTTTATTCTCAAATCCTACTCCACTTCTATTTCTTCCGTATTTATTTATACTTCTATACAACTATTTCCTAATAACGTGAACTCTATGATCAAATCGTGATATATGCGACCACACATGAATTTCTAAAACGTCACAGCTATATTTTTCTAAAACATCTGAGATAGATTCATATACCTACCTAACATATTAATACTTTTTGTACCCTAAATCTAGCAAATCCATAAGGGTTCTGTTTCATTAGGCACCTGAATTGGCACCTGAATCGGACTGAACTGACTGTTTGTCAGGCTACTGTTCTCCTATTCTCTCGAATCTATGAAGTAAGACATTGATTTTGCAATAAGATCAATTATGTTCATTGCATAACTATATCTTTCATTATTTTTAATTCTGTATAACTATTTTCTAATATCGTCAATTGCGTATGATTCTAATCACCCTAAATTATCAAACGAAAAAAATAATCGACCAACCAGAGCTGCAACAGATGTACGGCAATGGCACATCAGGAAGCCGGCCGTTAGTGAATTGAAGGGACTGCAAGTTTCCAGTTTTAACTCGCAGATCCACGCCTTTCGTTTGCTCAGCGGTTGCTAACCCATTTTTGCTTTTCTGCACAGTGACCTAATCATTTGTACCCCGCATCTGCATTCTGCACTACTCACTGCAACTCTACGACTACCAACCTAGACTTAAGATCTCTCTCCCCCCCCCTAATCCGTCGGTATTGCATATGATTTGGTAATGGCGCAGCGACGAAGCACATGCACGATACAGTATTACAATCGATAATTTTTATAACTACAATCGATAAATTTTATAACTAAATTATTAATAAATTTTGACTTTAGAATTTACCGGACCGACGGAAAAAATCCGCGGACGAAGTCTCTTCTTCTCTTCTTCTTCTTTCTTCTTCCTTCTTCTTCTCTTCTTCTTCCTTCTTCTCCTTCCTCTTCTTCTTCCTTCTCTTCTTCTCCTTCCTCTCCTTCCTCTTCTTCTTCCCTTTCTTCCTTTTCTTTTCTTCTTTTCCTCTCCTCTCTCTCCCACGCCCACCGCCGCTCCACAAGCTCGCCGCCGGCCGCCGCCGGCCGCTGCCGCAGCCTCGCCGCCGGCCGCCGCGCTGGCCTCGCCGCCGGCCTCGCCCCCGGCCGCCGCCCTCCCTTCAAGCCTCGCCGCCGCCGCCGCCGCCGCCGCTCGCGTGTGTGCGTGTGAGTGTGTTGTGCGTGTGGCGGGGTGCGAGGTGGGCCGAGTTAAAGGACACGTCGGCGGCCCATATGCCGACAAGCATCAAGTCGGCACACCACATGCCGACAAGACCCAAGTCGGCAAACGACGTGCCGACATGCCCCAAGTCGGCCAACTCCTTGCCGACATGCCTCAAGTCGGCAGACCACTCACCGATAGCACCTGTAGTCGGCAATTGGGCCGCCGATTTGGGCAAATCGGCAGTTCGGTTGCCGACTGAGCGCTATTTTTGTAATTTTTTCAAACCGAGGTGTAGACTTGCAATTTACGGAAAAAAAATAATATTTAAAAAAAAACTCCCTGAAACTACTATGGATTCATCCTCCACAAGTGTGTAACTGCACGCAAAATGTCTAATGTCTTACTAGTAGCTAGCTTGCTCCACACCTCTAATCTTAGCTATTCACAAACAATTATTTTGCGTGCGCAGTGCAAGGGCCGATCGAATACCGATTAGTGGGGCTTTTGGGAATCAGATTGGACATGCCTGGTTACTTTAAACTTGTCTTGCAAGAACAGGGACCGCGTGTTAATTTGCACGGGGTTAGAATAGAATGTTCTGTCAGCAGGTTGGCTTCCTGATGTAACAATTGTGCCATGGAGTTTGTGTATTCCCTGCCAATGGAACTGCCTTGGATATTTTGGTACGCTAGTACTATTCGAAAGTTCACTCTTGCGTTGACTGACTTGGAGGAGTCACTGTACCAAAGACGGACTTCAAGGAAAAAGAGGTACGACGAAATGCGGCCACTTGGGGTGGACAACCAAGTCAAAAAGTACAGAAGTCTCTGTACCAAGTGCGGCACGCGCGAAAGCCACCATGGGTGGACGACCGGGCTGACCATGGTGCGCGTCCGGGGTAAGCATGCCATGTGTGGCACGACGAAGACCTTATTACTCGATATTACTATTTATCTATTCTGTTGGACTCTCTAGAAATTTTTACGTTAACCGGAAAAAAATATCTACTCCCTCTATCTCATTAGTTTTGGCATTCAATTTTTGTTCCTTGCCATACCATTTCGAGATAAATTTACACCAATTTTTCCTTCACATACCTTTATTTTTGGCTATTTTCAATGGCATCTATTAGTATGGACTGGAGTAACACGTAACTTTCAAAAGTTATAAGTGGCCTAATAAAATGGATACTACAATCTTTTCTACGTACTTCTTGATTGAAGCACAAATTTCTAAAACGTCATGCAATATTGAAGTAGCCAACTCTCCAATAGAAGATTAAGTTATAACGGCATAGATTGATCAACTCAAATAAAATGTCTCGCATTGTTGTCACCGCTGCGGGAACAGAAGTGCATAACGACTCGTCACCGCTGGCCGTCGAGAAGCGACGCAGACTACTAGCCGTTCATGACTGCCGGCCGCCACGACACGAGAGAGGATATATCGACAACCACGCAGACGCATGCGTCGCGCCGGCAGCAGAAGAGATTGAGGTCTCGGCAGGCATTGCCGACATCGTCGACAATGCGGCCATTTAGTACACATGAACTCGTTGGACAGTGTGACAGTAGATAATGCCTCGCCGATCAACAATTCCAAAGCCATCTTGACGTCGTGGCCAACAAACACACCGACGCATTCACAGGCAAGGCAGAGATCGCGGCGGCCGTGACGCACGCGCGTCGTGAGCCGCGTCCAGACGCCGGCGAAGGCATGTACGAGCGTCTCGAGTTCCAGTTCCTGGACGACTACCACATCGGCGTTGCAGTGGCAGACTCCATTAACTCTCTTTTTTTGAAAAGGAAGACTCCATTAACTCTGCCATCTGAAAGTGCATGAAGCGATCGAGAGTTCGAGACATGGTATATATCACGTGTGAATACATACTGAACGTAAATGTGACGTAACTTTTACTTATGTCCGTGAGTTACTCCCTTCGTTCAAAAATATAAAGTGTATTTAATTAATTAAAATAAGTCTTTATTTTATTAATTATAATTTATATAACATAAAATTATTGTCATTAGATTTGTATTTAAAAGTACTTACGATTATGATTTTTATCACATAAAGCGTATATTAATAGAGTTATGATAAAGCATATATAGATTAATTATTAGTCAAAGTCTTGTTTTAACCAATCAAAATACGTCTTATATTTCCAGACGGAGGGAGTATTAGCATAATTCAGACGATTTTCGTGGAAAACAAAATCAATCCAAGTCAATACGAACTGTCGGAAGTGTGCAGCCAACTTCTTGTCATCCTAGGCTCCTAGCAAGAGTTTAGTCATAAAAGATCATCTCCATGCATTGGTGTCTGAAATTTACCTGAACATGTCTATGGATAGCTGCGTCTGCGCTGTCAAAACTCAGAGTCTACAAACTATTGGAATTGCAGTGTTCAGAACGCATTTGTGATCTACTAATATCCCCTCAGACAAAAGGCAGCGTGATAGTACTTTAGTACTTTACGCTCAAATCAATTTTCAGTCAGAAAATCAGGACTTCTGAAGGGTATTACTATTTTAGATGGACGTGTCTTTAAGGGTGGAAACGATTTAAGGGTGGAAACGAATCAGATACGGATTGGATAGTGTCCTTCCTATTTTTGTTTCTATATTTTTAAAGTGAATACAGATACGAATACGGATGTTGTCAAATACGAATACAGATCGGATGTTACTCAAATACGAATACGAATCAGATATATACTCAATTCGGTCGGATACGAATATCCTACAGCTTTAGTGATAGACTATGGTAAACCACATAACTAGATAAGTACATGAACATGATGGTGAGTTAATGACATATATAAATCGATGACATACGATAATAATATGTTTTACATGGATAAGTGATGATAAAAATATGTTTCACATAGAGAAATAGAGTTTTGCTATGCCTATTGAGCTTAATGGACTATATAATTGGGCTAAGGGGTTAGAGATTTAGAGAGAGCTGCTGAAATTGGCTAATATAATTGTTGGGGAAGGGGTCCCCGCGCTACCCGGCTTCAACGCTTTTCGTACTTAGAGGAGATCAGCACAACACCAACCTCGTCGCGGCACCAAGACCGCGCGACGCCTACTCCACGACAACACCAACCTCGTCGCAACGCCAAGACCGCGACGACACCAACCTCGTCGCGACGCCAAGACCGCGTGATGCCGACTCCGCGGCAACATCAAGTCTGTAACCATGCCAAGACCGCGCAACGCCGAGTCCGTGACGGCAACAAGTCCGTGCATGACGGGCGGGACCCACGGGATATTCCCGGAGGAAAAGACCTACACGCCCCTAGGGGCATCGGTACATCTAGGGGCATGATTGTAAAACGCCTGAGGGCATTCCTGTAATCTCCCCTACCCCTCTATTCTCCCTATAAATAGAGGGGCACCTCTTCCATTTGGGGGATCCAGAAATTCTGAAATACCAGTTTGCTTGCTCTTCCTCTTCTCCGGTTTGCAACATCGCAGCGAGTTCGAGCGTCCTCGCATCGTCAACCCGTGCGCGCGACAGCGGTGTCTTCACGAAGTAATTTCCCGGGCAACCCACGTAGGTCTGCGAAGCCGTGCGGGGGTGTCACAAGTTCATTGTCTAGCCTCGTTGCTACGACAGTTGGCGCCGTCTGTGGGAAGCTAGCAAGAAGCCGTGTGACGAAGACTACAGTCGCCACCGGGAGCGCGAAGACGCCATCGTCAACCCGCAGGACGATCGAGCCATGCCGCCTAAGAAGCGAGAAGGAACGAAGCAGAGGGCCACGGCCACCGCCGCAACGGGCACGAGAGCATCGACCTGAAGTGCGGTACGCGCAGGCGTCGCAGTGTCCAGCTCGGTGCTCCGTCGCGGTGTCGACCTCGGCATCTCCGTTGCGGTGTCTCCGTCACGAAGTCGACATCGCCCCTCCATCACGATGTCGACCTCTACGGTTCGCCGCGGCAGGGACTTCGGCACTCCGTCACGGAATTGACCTCGCCTCTCCGTCACGGTGTTGATCTCTACGGTCCGCCGCGGTGTCGACTTTGGCACTCCTTCACGGAGTCTCCGTCGCAATGTCGATCTCTACAGTCCGCCACGGCAGGGACTTCGGCACTCCGTCACGGAGTTGACCTCGCCCCTCCATCGCGGTGTCAACCTCTATGGTCCGCCGTGGTGTCGACTTCGGCACTCCTTCACGGAGTCTCCGTCACGGAGTTGACCTCGCCCCTCCGTTGCGGTGTCGACCTCTACACTGCGCTGTGGCGTCAACCTCGCCCCTCCGTCGTGTTGTTGACCTCTGCACTCCGTCGTGACGTCGGGCTCAACACTTTGTCGCGGTGTCGACCGCTCGGCGCTCCGTCGCGACACCGACCTCGATAGCATGTCACGGCGTCGACTTCGGCACTTCGTCACGCCATCGACACCGCTCGACATGTGGCTGCCCACCCGCTGGCTTGTTCCTTTGGTGCCGAAACTTGGGAATAGCACACAAGGGGCTCATCTTCAGTATCGTCACCCAAAACCTCCTCGTGTGCGCCGGGAAGCCACGTCTCCCCCACACGAGTCGAGCAACAAACCTCGTTGTGTGTGCCGGGAAGCCCCATCTCTCCCGCACGAGTCGAGCGAAAAGCCTCCTTATGTTGGCCGGGAAGAACCATCTCCCCCGCGTGAGTCGAGCACTTGAACCTCCTCGTGTGCGCCGGGAAGCCCCATCTCTCCCGCACGAGTTGAGGAAAAAGCCTCCTCACGTTGGCTGGGAAGAACCATCTCCCCCGCGTGAGTCGAGCACTTGAATCTCCTCGTGTGCGCTGGGAAGCCCCATCTCCCCCGCACGAGTCGAGCGCAAAGCCTCCTCGCGTTGGTTGGGAGCAACTCCCCCACGTGAGCCGAGCACCCAAACCTCCTCGTGTGCGCCGGGATGCAGCCCATCCCCCACGCGAGTTGAGTAAAAGGCCTCCTCGCATTGGCTGGGAAGAAACATCTCCCCCATGTGAGTCGAGTATTGTCGCTCCCCCGCATGAGCCGTCTTGCAAGCCAAGAAAGGCCCGATGCACACGTCGCCGTGTTCCTATCCCTAAGTGTTTCGCTTCTTTTTGGGCAAGGACCCGGTACGCACGTTGCCGCGTGTCAATCCCTTCTTGCAATAAGTACCTAACTATTTGATACAGGAAGAAAAGCTTAAGGCTAGAAGACGACTAATCGCGCTACCCGCCACGCCGAGGGACGCGAAGTTTTTTCAATTAGGAGGCAAGGTACGCGGTACCATTCTCAACATCGCAAGGGGACTATGCCACCATACAAGGTACCAAGTACCACGCACGACATCACAAGGGACTACGCCACCATGCAAGGTACCAAGTACCACGCACGACATCGCAAGGGACTACGCCACCGGGGTACCCACGGGCAAGCAGCGATGCCGCGGCATCGACTCCTCAATGCTTCGTCACGGCGTCTCCGTCAAGCTTGGCGCTCCATCGCGGCGTCGACCTCGGTGCTCCGCCGCGACGTCGACCGCGGCACTCCACCGTTGCGGTGTCCGACGAGGCATCGAGCCCGGCGCTCCGTCGCGACGTCGACCTCGGCGCTCCATTGTGGCGCTTCGTCACGGCGTCTCCGTCAAGCTTGGAGCTCCATCGCAGCGTCGACCTCGGTGCTCCGTCACGGCGTCGACCGCGGCACTCCACCGTTGCGGTATCCGACGCAGCATCCAGCGTGGCGCTCCATCGTGGCGTCGACCCCGGCGCCCCGTCGCGACGTCGACCTTGGCGCTCTGTCGCAGCGTCGAGCTCGGCACTCTGTCGTGTCATCTTCGTCACGGCGTCGACCTCGGCGCTCCGTCGCGGCATCTCCATCGCGGCGTCTCCGTCGTGGCACCTCCGTCGCGGCGTTGACCTCGGCGCTCCATCGCGACATCTCCATCGCGGCGTCTCCGTCGCGGCTGCGTCGACCTTGCCGCTCTGTCGCGGCATCGAGCCAGATGCTCCGTCGCGGCGTTGACCTCGGCGCTCCATTATGGCGCTCTGTCGTAGCGTCTGCGTCGACCTTACCGCTCTGTCGCGGCATTGAGCCCAGCGCTCCGTCGCGGCATCGAGCCCAGCGCTCCGTCGTGGCGTCTCCGTCAACCTTGGCACTCCATCGCTGTGTTGATATCGGCACTCCATCGTGTCATCTCCGTCGCGGCGTCGGCCCCGGCGCTCTGTCGCGGCGTCGACCTCGGTGCTCCATCGCGACATCTCCATCGCGGCGTCTCCGTCGCGGCTGCGTCGACCTTGCCGCTCTGTCGCGGCATCGAGCCAGGTGCTCCGTCGCGGCGTTGACCTCGGCGCTCCATTATGGCGCTCCGTCGTAGCGTCTGCGTCGACCTTGCCGCTCCGTCGTGGCGTCGACCTCGGCGCTTCGTCGTGGCATCTCCATCGCGGCGTCTCCGTCGTGGCACCTCCGTCGCGGCATCGACCCCGACGCTCCGTCGTGGCATCTCCATCACGGCATTGACCCCGGCGCTCCGAGTGGCATCTCCATCGTGGCATCGACCTCGGTGCTCTGTCGCGGCATCTCCGTCGCGGTGTCTCCGTCGTGGCACCTCCGTCGAGGCGTCGACCCCAGCGCTCCGTCGCGGCGTCGACCTCGGCGCTCCGTCGCGGCATCTCCGTCGTGGCGCTCCATCGCTGCGGTGACCTCGGTGCTCCGTCGTAGCGTCTCCATCAACCGTGGTGCTCCGTCGCGCGCTTCGTCGTGGCATCTCCGTCGCGGCGTTCCATCGCAGCGGCGACCTCGGCGCTCCGTCGCAGCGTCTCCGTCAACCGTGGCACTCCGTCGCGGCGTCGACCTCGGCGCTCCGTCGTGGCAACTCCGTCGCAGCGTCGACCGCGGCACTCCGCCGTCGCAGTGTCCGACACGGCATTCGGCGTGGCGCTCCATCGCTGTGTTGACCTCAGCGCTCTATCGCGGCGTCTCCGTCGACCTTGGCGCTCCCTCGCGGCATTGGCCTCGGTGCTCTGTCGCAGCGTCTCCGTCAACCTTGGCGCTCCGTCGCAGCGTCGACCTCGGCACTCCGTCGTGGCATCTCCGTCGTGGCCTCCCCGTCGCGGCATCGACCTCGGCGCTCCGTCGTGGCAACTCCGTAGCGGCCTCAACCGCGGCACTCCGTCACGGCATCTCCGTCGCGGCGTCGACCTCGGCGCTCCGTCTTGGCGTCTCCCTCGTGGCATCTCCGTCACGGCGTCGACCTCGGCGCTCTGTCGTGGCAACTCCGTCGCGGCGTCGACCTCGGCGCTCCGTCGTGGCATCTCGGTTGCGGCATCGACCTCAGCGCTCCGTCATGGTAACTCCGTCATAGCGTCGACCTCGGTGCTCCGTCGTGGTAACTCCGTCATAGCGTCAACCTCGGCGCTCCGTCGTGGCCCCTCCGTCACGGCGTCCAGCTTGGCGCTCTGTCGCGGCGTCGACCTCGGCGCTCCGTCATAGCGTCTGCGTCGATCTCGGCTGCAACCTCAGCAAGGAAGGCCGTCCCTGTCACGTCCGCTCCTCTACTGCTCCCGCGGCGGAGACCTCGAAAACCGTCTGCGTCGAACGGAGTTACAGCTGACACAGCGAGCCCCGCTGTCTTAAGCAAACGGGACCACGGTCGATGCGACGCAGTCGCTGCGACGGGTCCCGTCGCTATCTTGTCACGTCTGCTCCTCTGCCGCTCCCGTGGTGAAGACCTCGAAGGCCGTCTGCGCCAGACAGGGCTGCAGCTGGTACAGCGAGCCCCGCTGTCTTGAGCAAACGGGACCACGGTCGATGCGACGCAGTCGCTGCGACGGGTCCCGTCGCTATCTTGTCACGTCTGCTCCTCTGCCGCTCCCATGGTGAAGACCTCGAAGGCCGTCTGCGCCAGACAGGGCTATAGCTAGTACGGCGAGCCACGCTGTCTTGAGCAAACGGGACCACGGTCGATGCGACGCGGTCGCTGCGACGGGTCCCGTCGCTATCTTGTCACGTCTCCTCCTCTACTACTCCCATGGTGAAGACCTCGAAGGCCGTCCATGCCAAATAGGGTTACGGCTGATACGGCGAGCCCCGCTGTCTTGAGCGAACGGGACCACGGTCGATGCGACGCAGTCGCTGCGACGGGTCCCATCACCATCTCCTCGCCAGCGTGCCCTCCACATCGCCCCGGAATGTCACAGGGGTCTTGAGTGAACGGGACCACGGCCGATGCGACGCGGTCGCTGCGACGGGTCCCCGTCACTATCTCGTCGCCAGCACGCCCTCCACGTCGCCCCGGAATGTCACGGGGGTCTTGAGTGAACGGGACCGCGGTCGATGCGACGCGGTCGCTGCGACGGGTCCCGTCACAATCTCTTCGCCAGTCAGTCCCGAATATCACAAGTCAGAGAGAGGCAAAAGCTGTCAAACTTGCTGAGTCCCTGCGAAAGAAAAGGGGAACCAAGGAAACAAGAGAAGTCATCTGGTGAAACACATCATGTCCAGTGGTTGAGGCATATATGAATACCGAGTCACCACGGCATTTACAAACACGACACGACATCGTCAATCACGCTAAAGGGACGAGCACAGCGACGAGGACACATACGCGTGTCGTTGACAAGACTACATCGCTCAGCTCGAATTGTACAAACATGGCAAAAAGCAGGAAAAAGGAAGGAGTGTCTACACGTGCGATGACGTGCGTCTCTTATGTCGCATACCCAAGACACTGCTATGACTCATTTACGAGAAGCACGACTGATACACGACAATACAAAAATATACAGTAGCAGTCTATTGTTTGAAATAAGTAAACATTACGACAACGACCCACAAGAGGAAGAACACGGTGATAATTCATTCTACATCCAGTCCATCTCATACAGGACGCGCGGCGAGAACCCCCTTCACGCTGCGACATAGCCACCCAATACCCCATACATCACACGCACCGCGGCGAGCAGATGACACAAACGAAGATATGTGTGAGCCAGAATTGTCACCCTTGAAGCGAGAATTGTCACCCTTGAAGCGTAAAAGACCTCGGCGTGGAGTTCCAGAGCGGCGGCGCTGCAAGGAGCCCCCGCAGTGGCTCAGCGTAGGGCTGCGACGGCGTCACTTCCAACCTGCAAAGGGGGCAGAGAAACGCGTGAGAACCACGGCGGCGGCCCGGTCGAGCGGAGGCAAATGACGGAGCAGAAGCAGCGTAGCCTGGAGCGAGTCGAAGGGCCTTGGCGTCGGTGGGGCTGGCCGCTTCCCTGAGCGGCGACGACTTCCCCGAGCGGCCGATGGGCCCTCGGCGGTGGCGGGACCGGCCCGGCTCCCCTCGGTGACGTGGGCTCCTCTCCCGGCGGCTCAGCGCTGGCCCTCGGGGCAGGAACAGTGAGGCCCCTGTGCGTTGTCGGGGCGGGCCTCACGCGGTAGCTCGGCCGGTGGCCCGCGAGGCGGCACGGCCCAGTGAAGGGAGGCGAGCGGCCGGCGCCATGGCTCGGGTGACGAGCGACCGGGCGGCCAGCATCCGGCGCTGGGCGACGAACGCCGGCGGCGGCGGGAGATGGAGAGCGGGCGGCGCGGTGTGAGGAGGAGTGAGGCAGGGAGTGGCAGGGGCGGCGGCTTGGGGTCTCTATCCCGCTGCCCCTGTGAGCCCTAGCTCTCGGCTGGGCCACGACCCGTTTTCGGCCCAAGCTGAGGGCCGGCGAGCACGGTCACGGGCAAGAGAAGCAAAGAGAGAAGAAAAAAAAAGGAAAAAAAGAAAATGAAAAAAAAATCCCCGGTTTTGTCGCGGATTGGACCCGGGGGATTTTCTCTAAGTCCCCAGTTTTGTCGCGGATTGGACCCGGGGGATTTTCGCTAAGTCCCCGGTTTTGTCGCAGATTGGACCCGGAGGATTTTCGCTACGTCCCATGTTTCACCATGAGATCCCTGGCATTCGTATTCCGTAAACGCGGGAACGTCGCGACAATCTTGAGGTCGTCAGCCCGGTCAGCGCGCCGACCCTGCTAGAATCGGTGCGCCGGCCCGGGCGGGCGCTACTCGACCGCCCACACCGGCGAGGGACTACTGTTGGGGAAGGGGTCCCCGCGCTACCCGGTTTCAATGCTTTTCGTACTTAGAGGAGATCAGCGCAACACCAACCTCGTCGCGGCACCAAGACCGCGCGACGCCTACTCCACGACAACACCAACCTCGTCGCGACGCCAAGACCGCGACGACACCAACCTCGTCGCGATGCCAAGACCGCGTGATGCCGACTCCGCGGCAACATCAAGTCTGTAACCATGCCAAGACCGCGCAACGCCGAGTCCGTGACGGCAACAAGTCCGTGCATGACGGGCGGGACCCACAGGATATTCCCGGAATATTCCCGGAGGAAAAGACCTACACGCCCCTAGGGGCATCGGTACATCTAGGGGCATGATTGTAAAACGCCTGAGGGCATTCCTGTAATCTCCCCTACCCCTCTATTCTCCCTATAAATAGAGGGGCACCCCTTCCATTTGGGGGGATCCAGAAATTCTGAAATACCAGTTTGCTTGCTCCTCCTCTTCTCCGGTTTGCAACATCGCAGCGAGTTCGAGCGTCCTCGCGTCGTCAACCCGTGCGCGCGACAGCGGTGTCTTCACGAAGTAATTTCCCGGGCAACCCACGTAGGTCTGCGAAGCCGTGCGGGGGTGTCACAAGTTCATTGTCTAGCCTCGTTGCTACGACAATAATTTTATTCAGATACGGATATCCGTATCCGTATCCATATTTGTTTTATAATCCAGTACCATATCCGCATCTGTATCCGGGAAATAAATCCGGAAAATATCCGTATCTGCATCCGTTTTTAATTCGAATGCGAATATTGCTTACCGTTTTAGTGTTTTCTCGAATATGAATACCGGATCATACGGATTATTTGCTGCCAGTTTCCACCCTTACATGTCCCACTATTTTCTTTCTTTTTGAGGAAAACATTGTTTTCCCATTATTTACATTTCCCAATGTATCTTTCCTAAAGTTCCTGAAGATCTTTTTCTAGTTCTTTAACACGTAAAAGATCGATCTATATCCATATGGTTTACATTTTCTCGTGCATGTGGTCTCGGAATATCTTATTGCAGGATGAACACACGGCGACTAAATTCAAACCACTGTGAGTCTTGTCATGCTACATAGATATAAGTCATTATATCTCTTCACTGTAACTTGACCACTATTTTTCCATCCCATTATTTTCATTTAATTGCAACATTATGCCTATGATTAGAGCTTCTCTTGTATCAAGATATTTTTAGATAGAGCTATCTTTGTTCATTTTGCCACCCATATTAATACTTCAATACACAAGAGCTAGGACTACTTGGGCTCTATTTGGCATTACGGTGGATTAGAAATAATCTCGTTTCATAGGATTGCCTTAAGATATTTTAGCGTTCAGCTACAGCCTTCTAAACCTCTGTTTCAGATAACAGAAAAAATGAGTGGAAATGTGAGATGAACTGTTCTTTTTTTAATACGAAAAACCGTGGGAAAGAATCCCCCTGCCAATTTTTATGAATTAGTCAGAAAAAGAGTTAGAGTATGAACAGTAAGAAAAAGAAGAAGAAAAGATTACAAATGGTCATTAATCCATGACTTAATTAAGCTGCGTGTAAGATTTCCTCTTAGCCCTATGGACAACCATGGAGAGCTCATGCTTAAACTTGTTCTTGCAAGCCTCGAATCTGGGTTGAATCCCGTTGACGATGAGATCGTTAGTGAGCCAGACACTTCACGAGCCTAAGACGATGAGCAACATGAAGAAAGGAACACTCACCTTTGTTTTAAGGTCTATGATTGATTCAAACAGGGGCAGTCCTATGTCCCTGTTAGGACAATGAAGTCCCAACACACAGCAGCGAAAGGGCTCTGTAAGAAAATATGCCACATTATCTCTTCCGCCTGCAGTGAGCACATTACACAACTGTAGCTTGGCAGGAAGAAGTTGTTGAGCCTGTTTATTAAAAGAAGCCAGAAAAAAAAATACTTTATGCCCTTTTTTGCAGCAACTTTGCCATAACCACTGAACAGCTTTGGATAACAGGATTTGTCCAACTTTAATATGATTTGTCAAACGGACTTCTCACATAAATAAGCACCATGCAATATGATACAGTACATCAACCACAAAATGTGACTTACAAAACCAGACTAAGTAATTTCTGTTGGATAACAGTAATAATTTGAATATAGATAATGTATATATAAAGTGGCTAACCTTAGATAGCTCATACAACTCGAAAATTGTAACGATCTGGCTTAACCTTTTTGTTAAAGTGAGGATGAAAGCCCAGAGAAGTTGCTAGCGTGTGTGTCGCCTACCTTGTGTGTGGCGGTAGATCTGTAGCCATATTTTTGGACTTTTGATGCTATAGATCTGTCTAAACAACTGTTACTGATGTATTTCTTAATTTCATTCTGAAAATAGGATATAATCCGGCCGAACAAAAGGTAAACTGTTCTCGATGGTGTGGGAACATCAGTGTTCCATTTCCATTCGGTCTAGAAGAAGGATGTTCTGCAAGGAAGTTATTTCAGCTCAACTGCACGACCATGTTGACATCCAGCCTCCAACTAAACGATGAATATCGGGTGACATATATAGATGTCAGTGATGGGCTTGTGGGCATTGAAGACACTACAAATTACAAACAGGACATGTATGGGATGCGTGTACCCAAGGAACCTGAACTCTATATTGGTTCTGGGGAATCGGCATCCGTGCAATGGGCCGTCGCCAATCTGACCTGCCGAGAGGCATATCAGAACAAGTCTGGATACGCATGTGTCAGCATCAGTAGCACATGCTTGGGCGTCAACTCAACATATGGTTACATCGGTTACAGATGCAAATGCATCGCTGGCTTTCAAGGAAATCCGTATATCCAAAATGGCTGCCAAGGTTCTGTCTCACACACAAGTACATTTATATGTCCCAAAAATAGTAATAATGCATTTTAATGGTGTTACGGGAAAATTAATCATGGGTTTCTCTTGGAATACTTTTAAGTAAAAACGAAATGAATTTCCATATCTCCAAAACACTCGTGATCTTTATTTATCGATATCATGTTCTCTAAACATCTGTCTCAACTTATGTGGTTGCAGATATTGACGAGTGCAAAACACCAGGCACATGCAAAGGAGTATGCCAAAATACAATAGGAAGATACTATTGCACTGATTGTCCTGATAAAACACAGTATGATACTATAACAATGCAGTGCACCTCGACAAAAAAGCAAAATATTCTATTAGGTGAGTTCTATATGCCAGTTAATTTCGCAGTGAACATGAACAAGACAAAGCATGACAAGATCGACTAAGGAGCATAATCATTACAGGTGTCGGCATTGGGATTAGCAGTGGCTTCGGCGTTCTACTTCTCAGCTTAAGTACAATAGTTCTAGTTCGTAGATGGAAAAAGGACATCCAAAAGCAATTGCGAAAGAAGCATTTTGAAAAGAACCAAGGCCTTCTTCTGGAACAACTAATATCGTCAGACGAAAATGCAAGTGAAAATACAAAGATTTTCACGTTGGAAGAGCTAGAAAAGGCAACAAATAACTTTGATGCTACACGTATACTTGGTCGTGGAGGGCATGGCATGGTGTACAAAGGCATCTTAGTCGGACCAACGTGTGGTGGCGATAAAAAGGTCCAAGGACATCGAGGAAAGTGAGATCAGTCAATTTATTAACGAGGTAGCAATTCTCTCTCAAATAAACCACAGAAATATAGTAAAACTTTTTGGATGTTGTCTGGAAACTGAGGTCCCACTATTAGTGTATGACTTTGTTCCAAATGGTTCGTTATATGGAGTTCTACATTCCGGTTCAAGTAGTAGTTTCTCTTTGTCATGGGACGACTGCCTAAGAATTGGCACGGAAGCTGCAGGAGCTCTCTATTATCTCCACTCGGCAGCCTCGGTATCAGTTTTCCACCGTGACGTGAAGTCCTCTAATATACTACTAGATGCAAACTACACTGCTAAAGTCTCAGACTTCGGTGCTTCAAGGTTGGTTCCTATTGATCAAACTCATGTTGTTACAAATGTACAAGGTACATTTGGGTACTTAGATCCAGAGTATTACCATACTGGGCAGTTAAATGAGAAGAGCGATGTATATAGTTTTGGTGTGGTACTTGTGGAGCTACTTTTGAGAAGGGATCCTATTTTGACAAATGACTCAGGCTCAAAGCAGAACTTGTCCAATTACTTTCTTTGGGAGCTAAAAGTGAAGCCAATGAAAGAGATAGTTGCTGCTCAAGTTTGTGAGGAAGCAACTGAGGAAGAGATTAAAAGCGTTGCCTCACTTGCAGAGATGTGCTTGAGGCTCCGAGGTGAAGAGAGACCTACTATGAAGCAAGTGGAGATGACTTTGCAGTTCTTACAAACTAAAAGGTCAAACTCATGCGATGCTGTTCAAGAAAATGATGAAGAGATGCAACCATTGCTATGTACAAGATCTGATGCTAGATGCGAGTCACTGTCTATCAACTTGGGCGACAGTGCTAATTCTGGGTCTCAATACAGCCAAAAATGCTATAGCTTGGAACAGGAGTTCGAGTCATCTACGGGTTACCACGGTAAGGGCCAACATGTACATGTAAACTTCACATGGATTTTGGAGGAAAAGATGCTTTCAGTGAGAGTTGATATTTCTTCTCCTACATTTCAAAAAAGATTTCTTCTCCTAGGAAATTTCTATGAACATTCGGTGTTCTAAAATTGTGGGATTTGGGGCTAACCTCAGCTGTAGCGGCTTGCACGGGAGCTCCCCCTGAGTCCAACCGATGTAGGGTTTTGGGATGGGCCAAATGGGCCAAGAGAGATGGGCCTCTACTATTCTACACTCCCCCTCAAGATGGGTGATAAATATCGATCATTCCCATCTTGTCACATGCAAGATTACACTCTTTAGTTCCCAACCCTTTCGTAAGACAATCTGCAAGTTGCTGTCCTGAACTCACATGTGCCAGCTTGATAATTCCAGCATCTAATTTTTCCTTGATAAAGAATCTATCAATTTCAATGTGCTTGGTTCTGTCATGCTGAACTGGATTGTTTGCGATACTAATAGCTGACTTGTTATCACACCACACATTCAAGCACTCATTCTTCTGAATCTTCAGTTCACTCAACAGATTCCTCACCCACAACATTTCACTCAGCCCTTGTGACATAGCTCTATATTCAGCTTCTGCAGTTGATCTGGACACTACTGATTGCTTCTTGCTCCTCCATGACACTAAGTTTCCACCAACAAAGACACAATAGCCTGATGTCGATCTCCGATCATCAAGACAGTTTGCCCAGTCTGCATCAGTATAGCCATCTACGTTAAGGTGTCCATTGCTCTTGAACACGAGTCCTTTTCCTGGCGTTCCCTTCAAGTATCTCAAGATTCTGTGAACAGTTTCCATATGTCCACTTCTAGGATCATGCATGTATCTGCTCACAACACTTACTGAATAAGTTATATCGGGCCTGGTATGACATAGGTACAACAGCCTCCCAACCAATTTCTGATATGTCTCCTTGTCAACTGGTTCACCACACTGAGCTTCAACTTTATGATTCTGATCGATGGGAGTTGAGGCTGCCCTGCATCCCATCATACCCATATCACTCAGAAGATCTAAGGTGTACTTCCTTTGTGAAAGTGCTATCCCTCTTTTGGATCTGGCCACCTCTATACCGAGGAAGTACTTAAGTCGACCAAGGTCCTTGACTTCAAATGCCTCACCCAATTTCTTCTTCAGTCTCGCTATCTCCACCTCATCATCACCAGTGATTATTATATCATCTACGTAGACCGCAAGAATTGTAATCTTCTGCTTAGAGTGCCTATAAAACACAGTGTGATCACCATTGCACTGTCCATAACCCATGTCACACACAGCACGTCTGAATCTGTCAAACCAAGCCCTAGGAGACTGTTTCAAGCCGTAAAGAGATTTCTTCAGCTTGCATACCCTGCCTTTGACTTCAGATTCAATGAGTCCCGGTGGGACCTCCATGTACACCTCCTCCTGTAAGTCCCCATGCAAGAATGCATTCTTGACATCTAGCTGATGTAGTGGCCACCCAAAATTGGCGGCACAGGACACCAGAATCCTCACTGTGTTCATTTTCACCACAGGCGCAAAGGTTTCATCATAGTCAATGCCATACGTCTGACTGTATCCTCTAGCTACAAGCCTCGCCTTATATCTCTCAATTTTTCCATCTGGATTCTGCTTAACTGTGTAGACCCATTTACAACCCACTGTCTTCTTTCCGGCTGGGAGTGTTGTCAACTCCCAAGTTCTATTTTTCCTCAAAGCCTCGAATTCTTCTCTCATCGCAGCGCACCACTTGGGGTCTTGCCGTGCTACTCTCCAATCAGTTGGGATAGACACTAGCTGAAGAGAAGCAACGAACGCACGGTAGGAGGGTGACAGAGCCTCATAGGACACATAATTGCCAATGTCATGAGTGTCAAAACCATACCTCCACTGTAGCGATCTACCAGCAGCAGCTCTAGTCCTTTTTCTAAGTGCAATCGGCAAATCTATGGTTCCCTCTGAACTAACTGATCCACCATCAGCCTGACTTTCTCCAGATGAATTAGGGTCATCTTCCTGTTGCTCCTCCTGAACCGGATTCTGCTGTCCCTCATCTTGCTGTTCATTAACCTCCTGTCTTCTGCCATAAACACGTGGAGGATCACGCCACCTTTCCTGCTGTTGCTCTCCTGCTCTTGCAATACTGTGCTGTTCTCTCACTGTACCAGTATTCTGCACCACCACTGGAATAACACCCATCAGAGGCTGTTGATGCTGCTGCTCTGATGCATCAGTACCAATATTACTACCCCCACAGGTATTATGCTGCTGCTCTGATGCATCAGTACCAATATTACTACCCCCACAGGTATTCTCCCCCTCTGGACCAACGGCTGGATGGTCCAGATCCTTGAACAGCAAGCTCAGATCAGTCTTCGCCCCATAATATGGTTCGGATTCCCGAAATGTAACATCCATGCTCACAAAGGTCCTGCGTTCCACAGGACTCCAACACTTATACCCTTGCTGACCCGAGGGATATCCGATGAATACACATTTGACAGCACGAGGGTCCAACTTGTTCACTGACGGCCTATGATCCCGAACAAAAGCTGTGCAGCCAAATAATTTTGGAGGCACGACAAATTTGTTTTCACCTAGCAGCAACGCACACGGAGATTGCATACCTGTGATTCTGGATGGCGTGCGGTTGATGAGATAGGTGGCAGTCATTACAGCCTCGCTCCACAGAAATTTGGGCACATTCATAGTGAACATCATAGATCGAGCAACCTCCAGTATATGCCGATTCTTCCTCTCTGCTACACCATTCTGGGGGGGTGTGTCCGGACATGAAGTTTGATGAAGAATTCCCTGTTCAGACAAAAAATCACCAAACACTCTGTTAACGTACTCAGTACCATTATCAGACCGAATAATCTTGATTTGGACATTGAACTGATTCTTCACGATAGCAGAGAACTTCTTAAAACACTGAAACACTTCATCTTTATGACGCATGAGATAGATCCAAGTCATACGAGAATAGCAATCGATAAAGGTCACAAAATACTTCATGCCGCTTACAGACACAACTGGACATGTCCATACATCAGAGTGCACTAGCATGAAGGGAGCTATACTCTTGAGCCCCTTACTCACATAGGAGGTCCTGGTGTGCTTGGCATACTCACAAGCATCACACTTCAGCTTACTGCGGTCTACACCGTTCATTACATCAGGAAATACAAGATACATCTTATCAAATGACACATGTCCCATCCTACAGTGATGGATCATCGCCATGGCCTCCTTGTCTTCAGAACTGGCTACAAGCACAGTGTCCTCTGCCGAGACAGATACACCACGGTCCATGTACCACAGTCCCCTACGCCTGGTCCCCGTCCCAATCCTCCTGCCAGTCTGCCTCTCCTGAATCAAACACATACCCTTATCAAGAATAACCCGGCAGTCTTGCTGATCAATTAGAGCACTTAGAGAGACTAAATTCACAGGAAATGCAGGAACATGTAAGACAGAGGACAGCTCAATTGTGGATGTACAGTTTACTGTCCCAACTCCTTTAATAGGCTGTGCAGTGCCATCAGCTGTACAAATAGTTTCCTGATATGTGAGGGGATATTGGGTATATGATCTAAACTCCCTCATATTCCCAGCAACATGCTTCGAGGCTCCTGAATCTAGTACCCATTCGGAATCTGTCTTTTGTGTTACAACAGATATAGCTGCAAGGTCACATTCATCAATGTAGACATAGTGGGCTAGATGTCCAAAACTCTCAGCCCCCTGTTCAGCAGGACTTGCTGCTGCACTTGTACCTGTTTTGCCATTGATCTGCTCCCCCTTGTTCCTCACTTCTGCCTTCAGGACCCCAATGTCACGGTCCTTCTCACGGTTATAGCTCTCAAGCTTCTCCAATTCAGCCCTAAGGTTTATAGCCTCAGCATCTTTCTCATGGACAATGCCCACTGCAGCATCCTTATTGGCTTGAATCAAGTTAACCTTCCTCTTCAGTACATCCAGTTCCTTCTCCAACTTATTCTTCTCAAAGTACTCGTCTGCAGTCATTGTGCTGATCTTTTTCTTCATCTCCATTTTCTCCCTTTTCTTCCGGGTCTTCTCATCCTCGACTTCACTCTCTGAACCACCACTGAAAAATGTTCCTCTCAACAGACCAAAAATCTTGTATCCACCAAAAGCTGGTATCACTATATATGTCCACCAAAACTTTCCAGAAATAATAGACATCAGCTGCACAAAGACTGTTATGTATATCACGTCTTCTAAATATTCGCAAATCCCACCAGTGCTCATGTCATAACCAGCATTCAGCAGCTCACGTTTATCTGATTCAGAGTATTCTGGCTTTGTCATGCTGGCGAGTTGCTTGTATGAAAGAAAATATGCAGCAGATGTCACCGCAAAGCCAAACCAATGCTTCCAGGTGAAAGATGAGTGCATTATAGCCATCCTCACTACTATGTAGATAACGTTGGACACGAGGATGAGGAGCCAGAGGAGGTCCATGCGCTTCTTGTTCTTCTCCACGATCTTCTTCGCTCCCTGGTTCGCCATGGCCGCACCACACCAGATTCTTCGCCTCTCCTTCGTTTCGGATCTCTCTCTCTCTCTCTCTCTCTCTCTCTCTCTACTCACTCTACAACACGGGCCGCCGCCGCTGGGATTCCTCCAGCCTCACCGCCCGCGCGCACGGCCCCTGCTGCCTCCGCGCCGGCCTCCCGACCTCCTACGCCCGTGAGTCCACGCCCGAGCCGGCCACCTGCTGCCTCTGCCTGGGGCCGCCCGACCTCCTGCGGCACCCACCGGAGCTGCGCCGTGCCTCTCGCCGCACCACGTCGCGCCGTCGCCTCCCAGCGCGCGCAGCCGCACCGCACCGCGCCTCCCGCAGCACCCACGACCGCGCCGCCGCCTCCCAGCGCCGCACCTCCCGCCGACCTCCGCCGCGGCTGCTCCCGCAGCACCGCGCGTAGCACCTCGCCTCCGCTTCCCGCGACCACGCCGCCTCCTCCCAGTGCGCCGCCCCGCCGCCGCCGGTCAGCGCCCCTCCCCGTGCTCTGATACCATGTGGGATTTGGGGCTAACCTCAGCTGTAGCGGCTTGCACGGGAGCTCCCCCTGAGTCCAACCGATGTAGGGTTTTGGGATGGGCCAAATGGGCCAAGAGAGATGGGCCTCTACTATTCTACAAAAATAACTTAAATGCGTGTATCACCTTCTCAAT
This sequence comes from Stipa capillata, assembly GCA_019208055.1. Lineage (NCBI taxonomy): Eukaryota > Viridiplantae > Streptophyta > Magnoliopsida > Poales > Poaceae > Stipa > Stipa capillata. Next base: position 130,604 of record JAGXJF010000175.1, read on the forward strand.
GTGATCTTCCATCTTATTACCCATAAACAAGGTGATTTGCCTTTGATTTGTATTTCTTACAAGGTACGACGTACACTAGAGCGCTTATTTCCTTGATAATATATATACTTATTCTGATACGTTATCATGCTGAGCTTCTTTCGATTCATAGCTTGCATATGCTTTTGTGTTACGTGTTACAAAAACATTGGTGCCATGAATAGATTGAGTTATGGATGTATTTAGATGTTAGTTGGTTTGAAATGCTACTGAAATGCTACGAATGGTCACGAGAACATCACTTTTGCGGTTGTACCCTTCAACAACTGCTGTTTATGGGTTCCAGCAAGATCTTACACTTACTAGTTTACAAAATCCTCTATTCTTCTCTCTACCTTTCCCACCATACATGATACACTGTTGGTGAATTTAAAATTTGAAGACATCTAGCACCAAGAACATTAACTTCTTTCTTTTGGCAAGAAGAACAATAACTTTCTACAGAGTGAAGACATATCCATGACGTAGGGGTACCAACATTGCTTCTAAAAGTGGAAAATGCATACATTGTTTGTACAGTTACCATCAAAGCTTCATGTATTATGAGCAATGATGAGTACGTATGCGACAATAAGAAGTAGGCAAACAATCAGAGGATCGCATCTGTCCATGGAGGATGGTAGCCGAGTAACCAATCATCTTCTGGCGCCGCGAATTCTGACCACAGATTAACAGCAGGAAGACAAACGACAAATTAATTAGGGAATCAGACAGCATGCTTGAAGACAACCGACCGAAAAGGGGGAAACAAACAGAGAAGAAAGAAGCACGAGGTATGGCGCGGCGTCACACCTGCTGGGCAGTGCGTGCAGCACGAACGATCGACGGGGGAGGTGCCCCGCACAGAGCGTGTCACGATGATACTTTGAGATAATGTGGATATCTTTCAAATCCATGTCATGATGATACTTGGCCCGACCGACATATCAGTGAGATATGGATACTAATGCCATTAACTCTTTAAAGTGGCAAATGTCAATCTTTAGTTCTGCGGAACTAACTTTTTATCCGTGTATTTGGACCCTTTTACTTGATACAAGTGGCCAAGCTAACAATCTGACATGTTGTGCACAAATTATACACTAGTGTTTCCTGCTTCTCTTACTCCCAAACCGATTGAATGACAAAAGTAATATCGGTATAATAGATATATAGTGTCGTGGGGTGCTTG